>BSSO01000562.1:0-31545 GCA_030267885.1 Mesembryanthemum crystallinum
AATTTTGACTTTGAAAACCTTGGATGACAAGATTTTAGCGAAACGGAGGGAGTATCTTCCAATTACATGGAAACTTCAATAACCTCTATGCTTGCCCATTTCACTTACCAACTGCCTATTTATAGTGTGAAGGAATTAAGTCAAGCAAGGCTTACTTTTCCTTGTGCCTAATAGAAGACTCAACTATAAGAGTAGGGGTTCACCAGGGTTCAAACCAAAACCTCTCGGTCATTATAGCTCGATACATGTAAAAGAACTAAATCAAGCAAAAATTTAAACGGATAGTTAAAGGACCAACTGATGGTTTTATTCCTTGTATCTAGGAATAACACTCAGTTGCTTAGACAGTTACAGAGGAATTCCTTCACCTCATTCAAAAATGACCAGAACAAACGAATCTTCCATTGGGAAAATGAAATACTGTAACAATGCTTCAGTTTTGATAAGGCCGCAAATTGGACCAATATATACCACCCATCATTGGGCTCGTGTCAGTACAAAACAAGGCTATTAATGACAATGCTACTACATAATAAGGCCAGATTGGGCTCGCGTGTTGGGCTCATCTACCTGTTGTTGCCATGACTCCTTAAATTTATTTTCTCGCCATTGGATTTGGATCTAGATCAATAGTCCATTACACTCTTTCTTTCTTCTTTTTTTTCAACAGTGATTTCTTTTCCATATGGTAATGGGGAAAATAGAGAGAAGATTAGAATATCAGGGTGCCAGTTCAGTCTCGCCCCGCCGGCTTGTGTGGTCACCCGTGGGGATCCAAGAGGCCTCTCTGTGGCTCGTTTCGTTGTTCCGAGAGGCCTAGCACAACTCTTACCCCCGTTTTCGCAAGAGAGAGCCCTCGAGGTGGCCCTTACGGGGCCTCCAACGGCTCTTAGGGACCCGTTTTCCGACCATGGGCTCCTCTCACGTCTCTGCGGGGGTGCCCATGCAGCATCGTGCGAAAATATGAAGGTTGAAATTTTTGGGCTCCGGGACCCCGTTTTGCCCACTTATAACCCACGCTTTTTGGGCTCACGGGCGCCGGTTTAGTTTCCCCCCACCGACTTTTGTGGTAACTCGGGGGGACGCAAGAGGCCCCTTGTTGGTTCGGTTTGCCATTCCGAAAGGCCTAACTCACCTCAAACCCACATTTTTTGGATTTGGAGCCATTGTTTTGATTGACTATTTCAGGGGCTCCGAAGTCTTTTAGAAACCCCGTTTCTTGCCATGTACTCCTCTCATGGCCCTATGGGCTACCCGTGCAATATCGTGGAAAAATATGACACCTCAGTTTTTGGGGCTGCGAGACCCCATTTTTCCCACTTATAGGCCACGCTTTTGGACCTTCCTGAGGGCCTCAGTCCCCTTGCGCTCGTGTGTTCTCCAATTGGGGCATTTTTTCGGGTGACCATTTTGGGCACTTGTAGAGCTCTTAGGGAGCCGAATTCCACCCATGGGATCCTCCCATGCCCCTATAGCGGTGCCCATGCAATATCGTGGAAAAATATGACACTTCAATGTTTAGGGTTTCGGGATCCCGTTTTGTCCACTTATAGCCCACAATATTGCACGGGCATCCATATAAGGACGTGGGAGGATCACATGGTCGGAATACAGATCCCTAAGAGCTCTATAACTGCCCGGAATAGTCACTCGAAAGAATGCCCCGATCGGAGAAAACACGAGCGCAAGGGCACTTAGACCTCTAGGAACGGCGAACAGAGCGACAAGGGGGCGTCTTGGAACCCCCTAAGTGACCACGCAAGCTGGCGGGGCGAAATTAGATCGGGGCCCGGGAGGCCAAAAAGCGTGGGCTATAAGTGGGCAAAACGGGGTCTCGGAGCCCAAAAATTTGAAGTGTCATATTTTTCCACGATATTGCACGGGCATCCTTATTGGAGCGTGGGAGGATCTCATGGCCGAAATTTGGGTCCCTAAAAGTTCTTCAAGTGCCCTAAATGGTCACTTGGAAGAATCCCCAATCGGAGAAAACACGAGCGCAAGGGCATTTAGGCCTCTCGGAACGGCGCCCGGAGCCACGAGGAGGCCTCTTGGGTCCCCTCGATTAACCACGCAAGCCGGCGGGGTGAAAATAGACCGGAGCTCGGGAGGCCAAAAAGTGTAGGTTATAAGTGGGCAAAACGGGGTCCCGGAGCCCCAAATACTAAAGTGTCTTATTTTTTGGAAATATTGCATGGGAAGCTCCATATGGTCATAGGAGGGGGCCATGGCCGAAATCGTAGTCATTAAGAGCCCTTAGAGGGCACGGATTGGTCACACGAAACAAGGCCCCGATCGAGGAAAACGTGAGTGCAATGGTACTTAGGCCTCTCGGAACAGCGCACGGAGCCACGAGGGGGCGTCTTAGGTACCTCCGAGTGACCACGCAAGCTGGTGGGGAAAAACTAGACCGGCACCCAGGAGGGCCCAAAAGCGTGCTAACTTTGACACCACTTATACTATACTGGAGAAATCATGTGAGAAGCAATTAGCAGCAAAAGCAATGCATACTATCACCCAACAAAACTAGAATTTTGTTGGCATGAAATTGCACAGCAGAAAAGACTGTAATGGATATGTCCTGCATAAAGTTGGAATTTTTTTTTTTATTATCATTCTTGATCAGGGAGATACCTAATCAAATTACAATTAATTTTTTGCCATTCTTTCTTTTGATTCACTACTATAAGATTAGTTTCCCAAATTTTCTGACAGTCACACCCTCGTAACTGTTCTTTTTTTCAGGAAAATATATGAAACCCCCCGAAATTAAGGGAAAAAAAAAAACGAAGAAGAAAAGAAACAATCATTAGTACATAAAACAGGCACTAAATCTATAGGTGAGCAGCCTTTCCACACTTGAGGGCATTTGGAGGGATGTCATTCTCTGTTCTGAGACTCGGTTCATCGTTCCATACCCTTAAATACAGTTCCTGTCCGAGGTATCGCCTGTGCCAGATTGTAGACCTCAAGTTCCACATACCCTTGTTATCCAAGGATGCTAATACAACAGTCCAAGAATTTGGATACACCTGCAAGTTTAACATCATTATATTAACTTCATGATTAATTTCGAACACAATTGAGCTTGACTAATACAGTAGATAAGTTAGACAGATCCAACTTCTTTTTATTTTACCTGGACAGTGGCCCGAGTGGTGCCATCTATCAAATTGTACTTTCTCCTCACTGCTGGAGTCCATTGCTTTGCACCATACCTGAAATGTCATCGTAACCAAGATGAAATGTGGTGTCAAAAAGTTGAATTAAGCTGAACGTGTAAAGTCTATATTCTATGTTCTGTGTATTTATAGAAAGTTAGTATAATAGCAGAGAGACAAAGTCTTACGCGACAATAAAGAAGCTGTGGCCATCAAGATGATAAGATTGGATGGAGTTCTCGTTGTTTTGGAAGACGATTTCTACATAGTCGTGAAGAGTACAGTTAACCACTGATGTGCCATAGGTGAGAGGACCTGGTGTGGGTTCATCCTCGATCGTGTTCAGGTTGAAAACGCCAGGGATGTTGTAATAGTCAGCTAGCTTTAGTGGAGTGTCCGGGTTAACATACGAAACCTTGTTTAGAGCATATCGCGCCTTGCCATTGATCTTGCCAACAGAATTGGCCAGAACTAGTGTCTTTGTGACCTTGATGGTTCCATAATGATAAGACCCTTGTGGGTTTGGCCTTGCAGCATTTGCAGTAAGATTCAATCTATATCAAAGGAAAGGAAGGTTATGTCACAACATAAGTTATGGGTTCAAAGAAAGGCGTATAACGAGATGAAAATGAGTATCTGGACAGTACTAATACAAACCCCAAAATATTTAATGGCTAGGGAGCACTTTATGCATTACAACAGTCTGTTATTCAATCAAAAGTCTTGAATGAACTTGTCCAAACGAGATGGACCAAGTGTGAGTCACCACTCTAAGGTGAAAAAGTCACCCCTCTAAAGTGGGGGTCACAGTAGGAGTTACCCCTCTAACTGATAATCGCTCCTCTAAAGCGCAAGTAACCCTTTGGAGCTAATTCATATGATGGACAAAGTCTATACAAGATTTATTCTTCAATCAAAATGGAGATAATGGATGTACCTGAGAGTTCTGGCTTGCTTCATTGACCAATGAATTTGATAAGTAGGGCCAATAGGCAATGGACCAGAAGCAGGGATGTTTGAGCCAGCATAACGAAGGATTGCAGTGGCAGTGAGGGTTTTTTTTGTGAAGCGAGTTGAAGCAACAATGTGATAGTCCTTTGGCATCCCATGGAGTTTCACTAAGAAAGACAAGGACTGACCGGGATGAACATCGAGTGTATCATATACTTCTTGGAGGACATGAGAACCCTCAACCTCAACCAGCTTTAGCGTGTGGCCCTGAATTCGAATGTTGAATGAAGTCATGATACCGATATTCGACACTCTGAACATGTAGACTTTCTCTGCAATAAATCCAATGTCAATTAAAGGCTTCTAGCACTAAGACTAAACAAGGGCATGGAGAGGCTTAAAACTTTTTTTTACCTGCTTCTCCAGTTATTACAGTGTTACTTGGGCTCCCGTTGATTAGGAGGCCATCAGGAGAAGGCATTTTATATCCAGCGTCCAGCCTTTGTTGTAGTTTCTGCAAAAAGATAGAAACTAAGTTGACTTATGATATTATTGCTAAAAACTATGGTATTCATTTGCCCCAAAAGGATGCAATTAAGAAATACAAATACAGTACCTTGTGGTCAGTCGTAAACCAATCTCCCACAAGCAGAGAATACTCAGCAGCTGGTTCTGGGTAAGGGCTAGCGATAACGATTCTTTTGTGGACATTCAATGCACCATAGCCCCCAGCAGCTCTATGCATCAATGTTGAAGGAAAGTAATTGAAGGTACCAATCTGATCCTTCATTTGCATTGTGTAGGTCCAGTTTGAGTGCGGAGGAATAGGACAATTAGTTCCAAGTACCCCATCTTGCCATGACATCTTCCTCTGTTGAATCCCATTCCTAGGGGTAGAATAAAACCACCATAAAACTGCTATTTTCAGTACAAATTAGCCAGTGGTAGCTGGGAATGGGGAACAAGGAGTGCATTGTTCATTATGAATCAAGACAGTCACAAACTCCTAGAGTAAGCACGTTCATGACTAGAGCGCAGTAGGAGAACTTTAGAAACAGGGGAGAGAGAGAAAGTGAAAGAGAAAGAGAAGACTTAAACAGCTACTACTTGTATTACGGTGAAAATTCTTCAAGAATTCCTCTATAAGGGCCAAAAATCTAAGAATATTGTTGATTTTCAATGTTCCGAAAGAAAACCAGATAGCAACATAATGCCTTACATTGGTGATGATTACGGATGAACTTAACTTTCTTCATAAGCACAACATGAAACAAGATAACCATGTGACATGTCACTTTCAAAAGAGCACAGGCAAAAGTTTGAAAAAATGCAATTTACAAACAACAAAAGGGAAATTTATTGCTCTAAAACTAACCATGTTATGAGGAATGGCTCATCCAACTTATTGTGAACATTAACAATGACATTGTCGTTGGTATCAGCATCAATTGGTGGACCAGGAAACTGTCCATTGATCAGAATAACCTGCAAAAGAAAAGAAGAAAAGATTAAGACAAATCGGTAGAATAAGATTGTTCTATGAGTATACTGCTTTCAAAAGAAATAGGAAGTATTCGAGACCAACCCTTTGAGGGGTGCCCAGGGGAGAAGCCGTTCCATATGTGACTACCCAATCATAAAACCTATATGGGCTTTCTGCATTGACCAATAAAACACTAGAACAAGCCAGGAATCCTAGAAGGAAAGGCAGGAACTGGTTCTGTCCCATGTTATGGACAAGTTATATCCCCAACCTGTTTAGAGAGGAGGAGGCACACACAAATAATTAGACTTGATCTCAACCTATTTGGTAACTCAAGAATAGCAAACTTGAAACATGAATGTATGAAAACTTGAACAAAGATCACATGCTATTAGAAATTATGTCGAATTTCAAACATAGCGTGAAGTTATATCATCTAAGAGAGTGTGTGCTTGAGGAAGTGATCATAACTCTCAATGATCGACGAAAATAACAAGAACCCTCAAAATGGAACCTCTTAATAATGCACCATTGCCAAGAGCACAGGCATGTACACACAACTCTGATATGGATAATTATCAAACTCTAACAAGTTACCAGTTCATATATCAAGCTAAACATTAGCAATAGCCAATAGTGGTAAAGTAATACTAGTAATATGCATTACCTGAAATCTCAGTCACCAAAAGAGGAAAGAAGGCAGAAGAGATGGTGGGGTTGAAATCCCAATGTCCCCTCTTAAATAAACCATAAGAAGATGAGCGCCAAGAAACCTGGATAGCAATGTCAATGAGCATATGCCACCGTGAACCTCGAAAACCGAGACGCCAGAGATCTATTACGGCGCACTTCATGGTTTGATTAGGAGTAGTGATGATGCCCCTTTCTTGCTTTAGAGTGTTGATCACTCTGCAAAACCCAGTTCAAATTTATTAATTTTCAATCTTAAGCATAGTTATTATAATACAAGTAATGATTTTTTTGAGTTTGTTAAATATGCCCAGTTGCTTAAAAAGGTCCAATTTTGGTTGACATAAATTTGAGGAAAATGGGTTTGATTTGACGAAATTAAATGAGATGCGTCGGTGGTACGAGGGGAAAGAGGGAAGAAGATCGGAAAATCCGAGAGTGACGGAGGCGAGAGCGGATCTTTTCCATTAAATTAAAAGCTTTTTAGTAAATAAATTGATTTCAATTTGCAGTTGCAGCATCAAATTAATACTACCAAAATTTGAAGGGCGGGAACTGAGGAGAGAGAGAGAGAGATTAGAAATCACATGGAAGCGAGGGGAAGGGAAGAAAGGAAGACAGAGAGAGACAATGGTGGATCAAGTACCTCCGATTCAAAGTCATTAAATTTTGCTCGGCTGCCCTTTTTCTGGATTTCTAGGGTTTTGAGTCATTTTTCTTCTGTTGATCGAGTCTCTGAATATGAGACACAACACAACAAAGTGCTTTTCCCGCCATAGCTTTCGGTTGACGGTTCTGTCATAACCTAAGCCCTATAGGATGTAAAGATTTCCTCAACATCGTCCTTTTGCATGAAGTTGGAGTAACTCATGACGAATGATTTTTACGCGTTAGAAGGGTGACTCTTACTATTAATATTATGAACCGCGGATAAAAGCGGGGTTGAGTTAGATACAGGTTGGATAAGGTGTATTATATATCGTCCATGTCTACTCATTTTTCAAACTGAACAAACAGGTCTAATAAATCGACTCATCCCACATCAATATTTAATTTAATTCAATTCGATTCGATTCTATAACATACTTTTTTTTCCTCTTATATTTACTTCCGTTCATGAATTTGTTCACTCGATTAAGTTCATTTATTGAACTCGTTATCAGTCGGTTCAAATGAACAGATTTTTAATACTATCGTACTGTATATAATTAGCAATTCCTTAGCAGGTGGTACGATAGCCACTGCCCCTAATTTACTAAAACGAAAGCAAGTTTGACTAATCTCCAGTGGGATTTCCTCAGCATAAACTATTATTTGATCACAAGAAGGTCAAAACTCAAAAGAGTATAAGATCCAACTAACTACGTATTAAATTCAGTAATATGCTTGAATCTCCTATCCATTAAGTGATAGTAACATGTGTGTGCCTAAAGATTTAAAGAGGCATTGCTGATTCGTACCACCTCAAATTTGGACTTGGAATTGGATCTATATTTGACAATCTTTTATCCATATTGTTGTTAGCCATGTCTGATCTTCTCAAATCTAGAGTAGAAAACCATGTCCTTGTTTTTCTTTGTTCGTAACTTTAAGGAAAATTTTATTAAGAAAGACATGAATTAAGGTTTAAAATCACTTAGTTTGATACACCAAATTAAAAGAACATAGCTTCAAACACCGGAAGAACGCAAGCTCTATATATAACTAAAATGTTGTCCTTGAAAATACTAATTGAGCAAGTAGATTCACAAACTTAAAGACGACCCATAAAACTGCAATTAACTACTTCTATATTGTAATAGTAGTTAGAATTTGAATCTCATTAGTGGATTGTCGTTGTCTCGTTGATATTTACCAATGTATTCGAGCTTTACCCTTTACATCATTAAACTAAATAGGATTATAAAAAACAAGAAGAATTAAGCATTGGCAATTGGCGATTGCCATCTAAAATTGGAAACTTGATCTGCATTTTTAGTGCTTGTGTGCATAGACATGATTAATTTCAAATGAACAACACTGTCACATAGTGTGAACAGTTGCAAAGTTAAGTGAAGACTTTCTTGGATCTTGGTACGTCTCATTTATGCTATAAAGTCAACTTGAATTGGATGGTAAATTACTGACAAAAAGACAAATAAAAGGAGTTGAATAAAAAGTTCATCAGCAACCACAGATCCGACGAGGAAAAATAAATAATTAAAAACAAGGCATCGTATTTAATCTCACATGCTCCTACGGAGTAGTAATTTCTAAGCATGTGATTAATTACAATATTTTGATCATAGTATATACTCCCTCTGTCCTTGAATAAACTTTCCAATTTCCTCTTTGGTACGTCCATGAATAAACTTTCCACTCCTTTATTTGGTCAATAATTGTCACACATGTTACAAAAATAACCCTCCTTGTATTTGCTTCTAAAACTTTATCCCTCATCTTTCACTTTATACAAGGGGTAGAGAGTAATTTTGTCTCATCCTTGGTATGTGTGCATAAAGCAACCGGAAAGATTATTCAAGGACGGAGGGAGTACTAAGTATATAGGAGTATCAAAAGACCTCGAAGTGCTCATTGATTGGTTTCACATATTAATACTAGGAGCCCTAATCACTTATGTATGCACCTCGTAAAAACTTGTATAGAATGTAGATCGATCACTTGTCAACAACCGCAATTGTGTAATCAAAACCAACTCCTGTGAATAATATTGCAATGTAGTTCAACTTGATATGGTTAGTATGAAACTCTTACCAGATTAGATGGGAACCTCTAACTCTAAGGAGGGTCCAATGCTAAGATTATAACCCACCAAAACGCGACATTTGTGACATCTATGGATAGATGTGGTTATGTTTGAGTGATGAGTACTTAATTAAACATGGATCCCATGAAGATGATGGATGCCTCTAATATAGGTTATGGACTCCCTAATAGCCTTTTACGACACTTTTCTAGTTGGGGAATATGATGTTAAAGCGTGGGGAAAACCTCTTCGTGCCGCCATGTAACTTCTTGTACTCCTCTATCTCCTTTAACTTCTAGAGATGTCTCTATGGAAAACTTCACTGTATCCCAAAATGGTTAAAACTTAAAACATACCCCATAAAATTAAATAGGCTACAGTTCATAAGATAGGACATTCAAGAACAAGACGTTGCTTTTTGATTCATACTGGACGGGAGCTCCCTAAGGGGCTTGGAAGGGCCCTTTGCTCGGTAATAGGGTCCTAGTCACCCTATATTAAGGCGTCCAGAAAGTCCCTGGAAGGCCATTGTGAAATTGTTCAATTATACCATAACAATATTTGGTACTACATTTTAAATAATAATTATTTTACATATTGGATAATATTTGGCTTATAAAATTCAGTCCGTCTTTTATCAGGGACTTCTAATTTTATACCTGGTGAAATTTACTTCTGAGAAACAGCAGCAAGGAACTCAAAGCTCAATCAGAAACAGTAGGAGATACTTCCATAATAGTAGTCGCCAATTAAAACAAAGCCGTACCCATTGAAATGGGTGTAGGCTACATTTCTTTTCTGAAATCTGAATAAAGAAATAAGTTAATGGTACATGGAAACTTTTATGCAAATTCTCTATGGGGGCAAAAAGAAAATATACAAAAAAAGAGAAACGACGAATAATTGAACAAACGATTTTTCCCGCTATATTTTTATCTCTGGCAGTCAAACCCTGATGACTGATATCTAATGTTCTCATGCTTAATACTATGGTGATCGATTTCGATCAGTGTTACTGTTCAAGAATGTCGTCCAACTGCCTTGCCACAGAGGAGGACATTTGTTGGGGGGTCGTACTCATTTGCAAAACTCTTGACAGAGTTCCACACCCTCATATACAATTGTTGGCCAAGATATTGCCTTGCCCACATTGAAGACCTTATGTTCCACATCCCTTGGTTGTCCAAGGACACCAATATGGCAGTCCATGAGTTTGGATACACCTGTGCAGAAAATTGCAAAAGTTGGTGAGATTTTAGTATCACTGCAAGAATGCAACAAATTTGAATATAATATGAAGTCTCTATGCAATTGGATGCATTCAATGATCGGTAAAGTTGCTAATTGTTTGTAAAAGATTTGGTCCCTTCAAAGCAACGAGGTCTCCCCCCCCCCCCCCCACCCCCCCACACACCCTTGTTAGTGCTCGTTTGAGGATTTCATCACTTGGTAGGTTATGTTCTGGGGGTCGATCTTATGCTTCATGCTTATCTTGATTAATCAGTAATGAGACATAACTTGGGTTATCTTTCTTCAGTTATTCCATATTGTTATTCGGATAAAATTTTCCTTTTTATCAAGTTATCTGTTTTCCAGTGTTTCTTTTTCAAACATAGAATGAGCAAATACTCATGTCAAACAAGCTAACATTTTGTGGATAGATTAATATATTTGCCCAAGTTTTCAATCAAAAGAGGTTATAGTTATAGTAGTAAACTACCTGGGTGGTGTGCCTGGTGAGAGCATCTCTTAGATTGTAACCCTTCCTGTTTGCTGGAGTCCATCTACCAGAGCCAAAACTGCGACAATTTCAAATTAGCTATGAGCTTTAATTCATCTTATGGAATATGTGATAAGTCGATAGCAGATCAAACTTACCCAACAACCCAGAAATCATAACCATCTAGATGCATAGATTGCAAGGTTTGCTCGTTGTTCTGGAAAACAACCTCGATGAAATCATGCAAATTAGCACCCAAAACTGAAGTGCCAAGGTGTGTAGCACCACCAGATGGGGTGCTCTGGATGGAATTCAAGTTGAAGACTCCAGGAATGTTGAAATGATCAGCGAGCTTCAAAGGGGTGTCAGGGTAGATGAAGGACACATCGTTAACTGCATATCGTTGCTTCCCGTTGATAAGAGGTGCTGAGTTGGCTAAGACAAAAGTCTTTCCAATTGGGATTGTGCCATAATGGAAAGATCCTTGTGGGTTGGGCCTGGCTGCATTTGCTGTCAAATTCCACCTATAGCAGTCAACCAAAATGGTTAGTCACTTACCACACTTTACAAATACTTGATTTTCCGATTTTAGATTCTGTTTTAAAGCATATAAAACCACAGTTTTGAAGGTGGAAAGGCATGGTTTATCCCAGCTTCTCTAGACCTATTATGATGCGCTTAAGGATAAGATGCAACAAGCCTTCAATTAAGTTATTATAAATTTTGGTTCTAGTCTCTCTACACACTATGAACAGTATGAAGCGCAAATGAACAAAAGCCTCCAAATTCATTGATATGATGATGTGGTATTCCAAAGAGTTCTCTACCTGAAGGTTCTGGCTTGCTGCATAGACCAATGAAATTCGCCAGATGGGACAGGAGGCAAAGGTCCAGAGACCGGGGATTTGGAGTTTGAGTAGTGGAGAACTGCAGTTACATCAGGGCGAACCATCCTTACAAACCGTGCAGATGCGACTATGTAGTAGTCCTTAGGAGCTTGATCTAAGGTCACCAGGATTGTAAGAGACTGACCCACATGCACATCTACAGAATCGTAAATATTTTGAAGAACATTAGATCCTTCAACTTCAACCACCTTCAGTTTGTGACCTTGAATCCTGAAGTTGAATGAAGTTGACAATCCCACATTTGAGACTCTGAATCTGTATGTTTTTCCTGAAAGAGGTAAGCCCACAGTATTAGGATTTCAACAGTCACGGCTAAGTAAAATGTGAAGAAAATAATTGTATTAGTGCATAGGCGAATGTCATGAAGGTAACCTTGATCTCCAGTGAAAGAACTCTGAGCCTGGCCATTTATAAGCAAGCCATCAGGTAAAGGAAGAGCCTTTCCAGAATCCAGAGTTCCCTGCAGGGTCTGCAAAAAAAAAAAGTTTGTCAGAAGGACTGAAATACTACATGATTACGTATATGGATAAGTAAAATTTTCAGACAAATACTGTGATATACAGATGAAAAGTACACTCAAGAAAAGATGATAATCGTGATTAAAAAAATAAACTCCGCTGACCTTATGGCTAGTTTTGTGCCAGTCACCAACAAGCAAAGTCATATCACCAGCAGGGTCGGCATATGGGACTGGGATCCGGGGCCTAGCGTAGACATTGAGAGCTCCAAACCCACCAGCAGCTCGATGCATCCCTGTTGATGGGAAATATGTGTAGGAACCAATCTGATCTTTTGGCTGGAAGTTGTATGTGAAGTTTGATCTTGGAGGGATTGGGCAGTTTGTCCCCAAAACTCCATCTTGCCATGAATTCTTCCTTTGCTTTATTCCATTCCTGTTATTATGATTGGTTCGAATTAGGCATAATATCATACTAATACTTTGGATTGCCCTAAATATGATGAACACAAGTTGCCGTAGGTTTGTACTTATCTTCTGCTATTTCACATTGTAATTATCAGCTCGATGTCAAGATGTTGTTACTCAAATTGCAGTGAGTAGTTCTTCATTTCAAATTCAACCAACTTAACAGAAATATACATGGATTTATTAGTTCTTGTTGACAACAGATATGATGGCATTTCCTTTCTTGTTATCTGTAAGCTCTTTCTATAAATGGTTGTAAACAAACTAGTAAAGCATCATTTGGACTTTCCTGTTTCTGTTTAGAATGACCTCATCCTACCCATCCTAAAACGCTCAAAGGATGAACATTACCAGCACATCACGCCCAAGCATAGAAGGTTGGATACCGGTAACTACTATGAACAGGCTTCAATAGAGCAATTATATTTAGAGTACACTACCTATTACCAGAAAATTGATACTCCCTCTCTTCCCATTATCCCATAACTATATCTTGTGAATATCTATAGCGGCTGATTAAACCTAGGATCTTAATGCACCAGAACCGCCACTATGAGATTTTCATATTTTAAAAAAAATATAGTCCAAGTTGACTCAACATTTATATCTCCACAAATTCTGCTGGTAGATTTGACTAAGTATATATGTAGATCTTGCAAGCCAAAATTTGCAATAGAGTAATCCAATTGGACTCCAATAACATACTAAAAATATGCTATACGGCGCCACAATCACAATATCAGTATTACTACTAATTTAAGGAACCTATTTTATTTCTAATAAGTTTACAGTTAAATTACTCAATCCTCCAAGAATGCAATGCAGTTAATAGAAACATAAATAGAAAAAAAAAAAAAAAAAATTTACTCTACTAAAGAGAAAAGAGGCAAAGAAAGGGTACCAAGTGAGAAGGAAGGGCTCATCCAAATTGTTGATGACATTGATGACAAGGTTGTCATTGGTCACACAGTCAAGTGTAGGCCCAGGAAATTGTCCATTGATGAGAATCACCTTCACAAAATATATACCCAAAAATCAAAACTTGAAATTCAGAATTTACAGATCCAAGCATCAATAACACAGAAATTTACCCAAATTCATAAACAGATAGTGAAACAAAACTAGCATTAAAGAAGAATTAATTAGCAACCTGTTGAGGGACACCCAATGGAGCAGCATTGCCATAAGTAACCGTCCAAGTGAAAAATCGATAGGGATTTTCAGCTTCGATGAACTGGTTAATGCTTAACAGCAACAATGCCGCAACTCCAAAGATGAAGTTCATCGAACTTCTTCCTCCTCCCATTACCCTGTAAATCAACAACCCCCCAAAAATAAAAATAAAAATCACTTCTTTTTTTTTTCTTTCTAAAAAGAACACAGATCGAGAGAGAAGAAGTATAATAATGCAGAAAAGGAAAGTGGGTTATGAATGGAAGATTTAAATTTTTGCAGAGGTTGAAGAAGAATGTACCTTGTTGTGAGGGATTTGGAGACAAATATTTTGTGAGATCTGTGTTTTTGATTATTGTTTGATGAGAGTGATGAGGAGTGAGTGAAGCAGAGAGAGGTTACTTAAAGATGGGAGTCAAAAGGCCAAAATCCAAAGGCCATTATATATACTAGTAGTAGTATTTTTTAATGGTGGCAAAACGCGGCGCTGAATGGGCAAATTCAGCAAGGTTGGTGGGGCAGAGATTACTGTTCACTCTCACGGTCCTTTTTTTTTTTTTTGTCTACACAAGAGCTGGCAATTCGGTGCTCTCCATTAACGCGTTTTCAAACTTTTGGATTATGTTTATTTATTTATTTATTATTTTATATGGATATTTCCTTTTTCTTTCTCCATTGGGAAAATTCGAGGTAGATGATGATAGTTCTTAACCGAAAAAGTCTTTGAATACTTAGCGGTACTAGTAAAAAGATCAAATTGTACGAGTAATTACAAGTTTGTTTGGGGAAGGACTACAGTGTAAGATGAGCTATCGATTAGTTACAATTTTTATTTTGAAAGGGTCTTATCTTTATTACTATATTTTAAAGAATAAAATCATTATTCTATCTTCTAATTCAATTTTTTGAAGAACAAAATTTTCATTTTTTTTTTTCAAAAACTCTTTTTATGATAATAGTTTTATATCTTGAAAATTGTGTGGTTCAAGTATCCCTCATTTATTTATGCATGGGGCCTCTGAAACTTTTGAAAATTATGGAATGATCCTGAGAAAGAGGGTTCTTTCCCTTAGTATTTGTACCATGTGCTCCCTCTAACATATAAGGAACTAGATAAAACAATGAAATAAACGAATATGAATCTGGTATTGTTATTATTGCCATATATCTAAATAAACCAATAACACTAGGAAAGCTATTTAGACAATTAAACGTTTATTATGCTAAATTTTCGTATTATTGATTCTTAATCAACTGAGCGCATATAAATACAAGTGAGGTTCTAGTTTTATATACATGCTCAAGAGTCAAAACCTTATAATTCTTCAACGTGGGAGTTGGAACAAATACCCACTATATTTTTCACACATGCAAAACTATTTACTCAAAGAATACACTATTTCCACTACCTTAAACAGAAGGTGAATTTGGTAAGGTTGATTGATACTTCTAATAAAGCCCTTGTGACAATATGTAAGGATGGATAATGCTGAAAAAGTAATAATGGAGTTTGAATTTGGGAACCCTACCTGCAATAAATTTTCTTTAGCTTGTGGTTGTGGGTAGCTAGGCATGGGGCAGTCTGGCAAATGTGTTAATGCAATCTGCATTTGCCCAGTTTTAATTTCCTGATCCAATTGATTGTTCGTCTCTGCTACTTTCCTTTGCAAATGCCGCGAAATTCATGATTTACTTTAATCTACAATACCATTGTACTAGTATTTGTGTGCTTGCTTTTTTATATTCCCTCTGTCCCCCACTTAACTTAACAAAACTCCCAAAATCAAGTCCCCTACTTACCTTAACATAACTATATTTTCCTCATATTCTCCCTTATTTACCCCCACTATCCCTTACATACAAATTCATATTATTTTAATGTTTCTCACACCCACTACCCATTAGTTTAATGTTTATCAAACCAAGGGCAAAATAGTTCAAATACACCCTCCTTAATTCTTGTGTGAATAGTGCAATGTTAAGGAAAGTGAGGGACGGAAGGAGTACGTTCCTAGTCGAATCTACAAGTACCATTTTGTTTTGAGATTGCACAATCTCATAATTAATCTTAATTAACAAGCATAGTAGTGACAGGGCCTTAACATTTCATGGCCACAATCTCAAAATCTACTGAGCATTAACTTTTAGATTTTCTTTTGTACACATAATGAAAAGAAAATTGGGGATCAATTGCTCCACAATCTGTGGTAGAAAGCTAAGCCATACAAATATGAAAGTGGGACGTGGGACCTTTGCATGCTTTGCAAGAAATACTTTCACCCCTTTTTTCCACATTCATTAATGAGTACTTAGTTGACAAAAACTTCAAACAAGGGGGGTTATGATAAATGATTAAGCACATGGCCTGTACTAATTTAATTTTAAAGAAAGATAAAAATATGTTTACTAATCTATGGGCTTTATGGCCTGGCAGTGCGAGACAGGTCTTACTCTTTATTAGAACAAACTTTTTTTTTTTTCTCCTTTGTTATAATATAAGGAGTAGAACATACTTAGGCTATGTTCTCTTCACCTTATTTTAGCTTATATTCAGTTCAGTTCAATTCCGTTCAATTCAGTTTAGTGCATATTATTATTATTATTATTATTATTATTATTATTATTATTATTATTATTATTTTCGTTGCTGTTATTTATTTGGTTATTTATTTATACAAGTTTATCCTAAATAATAATAATAATAATAATAATAATAATAATAATAATAATAATAATTCAGTTCAATTCCGATCAATTTAGTTCAGTTCAGTTCAGTATTTTTCAGGTGACGAGAATATAGCCTTACGGTGAAACTCTTGATTCTAGAAACTAAACGGCCTCTAAGATTTACTCCTTAATGGATTCAAAGTATTTATATGAGTCAATAGGAGGAGGTAAAAAAAATTAAAAAAATACTCCCTCCGTTCTCAATTGAAGTTTATACTTAATAATCTGCAACTCACATGACTACAAAGCGTAAACTTCAATTTATAACGAAATGAGTAAAAAAATTTGAAATTTCAAGGAATGTAGGATGGTCTATACTTGATAGGTTTTTGTGAGGCCTGTAACCGTTGGGCTAGTATAGCCCGTTGAACCTGTGAATAATTTATAGTCGCTGGACTTCAAGATAATCGGGCAAGAAGCATTAAGAGCCCAAATTTCATTCCGGTCCAACTAGGCCCATACTTAGATTTTTGATTTAAAATGCCAACCATCAAAGTATTATTATACGGAGAATATTTCATTTCTACCTTCTCTTTTCATAGCTTTCAATAGCATTGCCATAGACTTTAGAGGTACGATGTTAAAGATATTGAAAATAATATAGGGTTTTCATATAATATAACTTACTTAACTACATGGATATCTTGTATAAATGCATCAATTGAAATTCAAAAATTGACAAAAGTTACCGCATACTCATCCAACGTTTAATCACAATGTTACACAAGTTTAAAAGTATAGAGGTACGATGTTCGAACATTTCAAAGTAACGGACAGGTTGATTTTCGCTAACTATACGTATACAATGTAAACTTTTCCTGTTATTGGTTTTTTCTCTACAAGTCAAACCTTGATGACTGATGATAAATCTAATATTGTTGTGATGAAGACTAAGCTAATCAATCGAGTGTTAGTAAATACTTAAGGAAGTAGGCCAGCTGCTTTTCCACAGAGGAGTACATTCGTTGGGGGATCGTACTCGTTTTTAAAACTCTGAACAGAGTTCCAAACCTTCACATAGAGTTGTTGTCCAAGATATTGCCTTGCCCATATCGAAGATCTCAGGTTCCACATCCCTTGGTTTTCAATTGACACCAATATGGCTGTCCATGACTTCGGATACACCTGTGGTGAAATTTACAAAAGTTGTTGGAACTTCATTTCATTGCTAAGAATCAAGCAAAAACGCTCATCTTTGCCCAAGTTTAATCAAAGAGTTCATACTAGTGGCGTACCTGAGTCGTATGCCTGGTGACAGCATCTATTAGATTATAACCCTTACGCTTGGATGGTGTCCAGCTACCTGACCCAAAACTGCAATGATTTCAAATAAAAATGATGAGCAAAATATTCTTATTTCATCTTAAGGGATATGCCTGGTAAGAAAACTCTACAATTATCAATCAAACTCACCCAACAACCCAGAAATCATGACCATCAAGATGCCAAGATTGCAAGGTTTGCTCATCGTTCTGGAAAACAACCTCGATGAAATCATGGAGAGGAACACTCAAAACTGAAGTGCTAAGGTACGGGGCACCACCAGTTGGGGTGCTTTGGATAGAATTCAAGTCGAAGACTCCTGAAATGTTGAAGTGATCGGCGAGCTTCAGAGGGGTGTCTGGGTAGATGAAGGACACACTGTTAACTGCATATCGTTGCTTCCCGTTGATAAGAGGTGCCGAGTTTGCAAAGACATACGTGTTCGAAATTGGGATTAAGCCATAATGGTAAGTTCCTTGTAGGTTAGGCCTGGCTGCATTTGATGTCAGATTCCTCCTACAGGTGTCAATCAAAATGGTTAATTACAATACATAAGATACAAAGTTTAATTTCTTCCCATCATGAACACGGTTGTAAGTTGATGTGTTTAAGAATACGCAAATACTTGAATGGACTTACTGTATTGTATATACTAGAAAATCAACCATATTTGAAGAAAAGTCACCCTCATTTTTAAAAGAAGTCATCCTAGTGTATACTGATGCACCAGGTCGTAAGCGTCTCTAGACATATTAAGATATGCAACTTAACAAAACTTTCAAGTGCTCTCTTACCTGAAGGTTCTGGCTTGCTGCATAGACCAATGAAATTGGCCTGCTGGGGGAGGAGGCAGAGGTCCAGAGACAGGGCTGTTGGAGTTTGAGTAGTGCAGAACTGCGGTTGCACTGCCAACCATCCTTACAAACCGTGCGGATGCGACTATGTGGTAGTCCTTAGGAGCCTGATCTAAGGTCACCAGGATCGTAAGAGATTGACCCACGTGCACATCTACAGAACTGTACAAGGTTTGAAGAACATTGGATCCTTCAACTTCAACCACCTTCAGTTCGTGATCCTGAATCCTAAAGTTAAATGTAGTTGACAATCCCACGTTCGAGACTCTAAACATGTATGTCTTTCCTGAAAGAGATAAGTCCAGAGTATTAGGATTTCAACATAAACAACTAATGAAAAAGGTAAAGGCAATACAAGTCACGGGAAAAAGTGATGAAGGTGACCTTGATCTCCAGTGAAAGAACTTTGAGCCTGACCATTAATAAGCAAGCCATCAGGTAACGGAAGAGCCTTTCCTGCATCAAGAGTTCCCTTCAGGGTCTGCGGAAAAAGCAATGTTCGTCAAATCCACATGATGTAAGGGTATTTAAAAGTTTCAGATATATAATACAGATGAAAAATTTTCACGCAAGAAAAGATGAGATTTATGATTTAACAAATAATAATCGCTCACCGTATGGTTGGTCTTGAACCAATCGCCAATAAGCAAACTGAAGTCACCAGCAGGGGGAGCATATGGAACTGGGATACGAGGCCTAGCATAGACATTGAGGGCTCCATACCCACCAGCAGATCGCTGCATCCCTATCGATGGGAAATATGTGTAGGAGCCAATCTGGTCTTTCAGCTGAAACTTATATGTGAAGTTTGAGTTTGGAGGAATTGGGCAGTTTGTCCCCAAAACTCCATCTTGCCAAGAGTTCTTCCTTTGCTTTATTCCATTCCTGTTATTATGATTAGTTTATTTTAGACAACAATGATATACACAAAATCGGATGAACACAACTTGTAGTTGGTTATTTGGTACTTTTTGTCTTACTTGAGTAACAGAACTATACAGAGATTTATTGGTTCCTTGATGACAACAGAAACGCAGGCATTCTTTTCCTGTTAAGAGTATTTGTAAAATCTATATCCTCTCCAAAGGCAGCAAAACAAACTAGTAAAGCACCCTTAGCACCTCCCTATCTATATATTATCCTACTAATTAACCAAGGACTACCTCGACCATCTCATACGTATCCTAAAACGCCCAAAGGATTCATATTACCAGCGTGTCATGCCCAAATCATGTGCAAGGTTGGACTATAGTTTACAAATTTCAAGTATGTGTGTTGATCTTGCTAGCCAAAGTTTAAAGCACTTTACAAATATAGTGATGAAGAAACCTGGTGCGCAACATCATAATCATAAAACTCATCCGTCCTTCAACAATGCAGTTCATATATAAACAGAGATGAGAACAATTGCAAGAGAATATTAAAGTAGAATGAAGAAAAGGAAGAGTACCAAGTCATAAGGAAAGGCTCGTCCAGTTCATTAATGACATTGATGATAATGTTGTTATTGGTGTTGCACTCAATTTTAGGCCCAGGAAACTGACCATTGATGAGAATCACCTTCAAAGTAACAAGAAACAAATTAAATAGTCGAATTAGATCTTAGAGATCCACAAACCATGCAGAAAATTGCCCGATTAACAAGAGTAATGTCTCTGTCTCTAGTGAAAATATATGGCTGAAACTACTGAATCTATTATAGAATACTATGAACCTGTTGAGCGACACCCAAAGGGGAAAGAGTGCCATAGCTCACTGTCCAAGTGAAGAAGAGATATGGATCGTCTGCTTTCACAACCGAAATGCTTAGCGATACTAATGCCAAAAATCTGCATATAGTATTCATCCAACTTTGTCCTCCCATCGCCATCTGCCAAACTAACGCAACCCCTTTTAACTTTGTCCTGTAATAAAAACACACATTTTATTTGTAAGTATAAGAAGAAAAAACAAAATGCAGATCCAGAAACAATGTAGAGGTTGAAGACATGAGAAAAAGAACATACCGAGATTTGGAGGGATTTTTTGGAAGCTGGATCAGAGTGGAGAGGCACTGTGACCGTAAGTGTGCTGGATGAGTTGAAGCAGCCAGCAGCAGCAGCAGTGGAAGTCAAGACTTGAGAGGAGATGCTGAGTGTGACCCCAAGCTCAAGTTTTTATATATAGGGGTGAAACTCCGCGATGATTGGGAAATGGTGGAGCCTCTTCATTGCACCGCTGACTTCTCAATAATACAGACTATACAGTGATGCTAAATGCTACTTATGTTAGTATTTTAGTAGTCATTTAAGTACAATTCGACTTATCAGTACCAACAAGTATTTAGTGTGAGTAGTTAACCCTTACGTACCCAAAACTTAAAAAAAGATAATAAATTGAAACTACTATTTTAAATGAATCCAAAAATTATATTTTTTACTTTGTACATCATTATACTTTTTTGCAAATAAATGGTCAAAGACTTTGACTCAAAAAGTCAAACTATTAACATTAAATTGAAACGGAGGGAATACCATTTAATTCATGTCAGCGACGCTCAGTTATAGATTAGATTATGGGGAGGCATGGGCGAAGGCAGTCTGGGGCTCCTGGCCTGGCAAATTTAGATGGAGTAAAATGCAGTGCATTTGATTTGAGCGACCAGTTTAGAGAAATCCTACCTTGAACGTTCTCTTTTTTCAGAAACATTGGTACTCGTTATTCTTTATTTTTTTAGTATTTTATTTTATTTTTATTCCTTGGATCTTCATCTTAATTTCCGTGGATCATTAAATGCCCGCTTTTGCTCCTTTGCAATTGCCGCGAAACCCACAAGTAATATGAATATAAATTATTCCAAATTTTTTGGCTTACCTGTATTATTTTATTAACTACTCTATTACTGTAGTACAGTTTGCCTGATACATGTGAGTTGCGAATTACTAAGCGTAAACTTCAATTGAGAACAGAGGGAATATGATGAAAGTTATATACTGGACTAAAGATTGGGCTAGGCCCAAACTGCCAAAATTTTCATATTTGTCCAAATAGGCCCATATATAGAATTTAAAATTGGCAAAGCTTCTGGGTTGTGCCACCAAGGCAGTGAATAGCTTCCATGTCTTCTCTCTATACCGCCACGTTTTATGAATCCACTTTGTTCATTGCCGAACGACAAAGAATAAACCAGATCATTTGGGAGCTTTTTCCATTTCACACAGAAAATTCAATATCGTAGGCTCACAAAATACACAATCAATTTTGATCAAAAATGGAAGGAAATATGTCAGATGATATTGATTCAGATGATAATAGCACAACGATGACACAAGACGAAGTAGAATCTTCAGTTTCAGTAGTACCGGAAGTAGAGGTAACAACAGGTGATGATAAGGTCACAACGGCCGGTGATGATCATGATGATGTTGATGATGATGATGATGATGATGATGTGAAGAAACATGATGTGGTGAAAGATGTAATAATGTGGCGGAGAAGAAAGATGAGTGCGGTGGTTTTGTTGGGAGCAACGGCTGTGTGGGTTCTGTTTCGTGTATACCACTTCAAGTTTACGCCTCTTGTTTCTTGGATGGCTATGGCTTCTGCTACTCTTCTCTTTCTTTATGGTGCCTTCCTTCGCCTCCTCAGCAAGTAATCAATCCATCCCACCCCTTCTCTCTCAATTTCTACATCGTCATTTCATCGTTTCAGTTCTGCGTTATTAGTTCAGTTTTACAGCTTACTTTTCAACTAGAAAAGTAACATACTCATAATTCTCCAAATGATAATAGTAATCATTTTGTTTAAAATTAGTGGTTACATCACTAGCTTAAATGATAAATTTTGCTCAATTCATGTCATTTGTATTCGAGTTTGATAAAATTGATTTGATATTATTGGCAGAGAGGTCCCTAATGTGGGCATGGTAGAATGGGAGTTGACAGAGGAAAGAGCAAAGGAGATGGCAAATACAACAAAGAGGGTGATGGAGAAAGGCATAAGATGGATGTTCCGTGTGAGTTGTGAGAGAGAGTGGTATGAATTTGTCGGTGTCGTTACTGCTTTGCTTCTGCTAGCTTATCTAGGACATCATTTTGATCTACTCACCCTCCTATATACCGGTAAGCAAGTTCAATTTAGTGATAAATCAATAACTAGTTATGAATTTTTGCTGTTGGCTTAAGGTGGATTAAAATGTACTCCATTGATGAGACAGGGACATTAGTGGGAATGACGGTGCCAGGAATTTATGTGAAGAAAGAAGACAAGATCAAAGCATATGGAGAGAGAGTGAGAAATCAGGGCAGAAGTCTGTATAACAAGCTGGATGACAAGGTGCTGTCAAGATCAAAATTGAAGCATAAGGATGATGACTGTAAAAAAAATCACAAAATTGAGTAGCTACTAGTAGTATACTACTGCATGCCAATGAGGGTGCACAGTCAGTGAATTCGGTGCACCAAGGAATCATTTTGTGTCTGTGTATATGTTGTTATCTTGATAAATGTTTAGTGATATTGTGTTTTAAGTTTTCTAACATTTTTACTACTCCCTCCGTCCCACCATTACGTGGCCATTGTACTATTCACTCTAACGTTCAAGAGATGGTGAAATTTGATATGTAGAGAGAAAGATAGAGAGGGATAATTATTAAAATGGGTAAATAGATTAATGGTGGGGATAAATTGATGTAATTTATATATTTTTTAGGGATGAATAATACAATATATACATTTGAGTTAGACATAGCTATAAAAACAATGACCACGTAATAGTGGGACGGGGGAAGTATAGTAGTTAATGGCTTGTGATTTGAAGTGAACTGATTGCACAACGATAACAACTTGTGATATGCTCTTCAGATTTCTTAGTAAGAACCACGCTCTTCAATTTTCTAAGTAAGAACCATGTTAATCAAGTACGTACCTTGTGGCGTACAGGCACTACAAGCTTTCGCGAGCCTGGCTGGGTATATGCATATTGTTCATCCTAGTATTGTATAATCTAGAAGAAAGAAGCACAATAAGCAAATCAAACATGTATGTCTCGTGTATATGTATACTGTTCTTCCCGATTCAAAATGTCAGTCTCAAACCACGGAATACCTTTCAGCACCCTCTCTCATGTACCCCATTGATGTCAGCGTATATGTAAATCTGAATAAAACAACTGCCTTCGAGAATGATAAGCAGCTTGTAACTTAACTGCGCCAACTATCTACATCAATTGTACCAGTCAAGAAAGACGATTGACAAAGTAAGTACGACAAAAAACAGTATAAGAAACGTTCTGCTACTACTATTCCGCTGTATTGCCTGAGACAGCTCCTTGTTGCCAAGCTCCACATTGTTGGTTGCTTCAACAGCCTGCAGGTACAAAAATATTGTAAGCTATATGGATATTGAGGTTTTCTCAGATAATCTTAAAACAAAATATCTAAACAATTGTTTATGATTACAAATTTTCAATCAAATCTACCAATGAGCCACAATAGACAGCTATTGAACCACATAGTGAGGAAAAGACTGAGATGGAGAAAATCATTTGGAAACTGGCTACAAAATTCCATTGATCTACTAAGAGACATAATGCAAATAAAACTTATTAACTTAGAAAGAAATTTGGGTGACCCTTAGGGTCACTAACCCTCTCCCCTTGTATCTGACGAAAATCTCCCCTATTTACCACGGGAGATGTACCGGTAGAGAGATATAAGAAGAGAGGGTTGGTGACCCTGAAAGTTGAGTATCATTCCCCTTTTGTTGGGCATATTAACTAGGACAAGAATACCATAGGAGTAGAAATTAAACTCAGAAACTAAAAAAAAAAAAAAAAAAAAAAATTTGGTGCAAGTTCATATGCAGTGCATACACTAGACAAGTTCAAGTTCACAGACCATTGGAATTGTAAGTTCTATATTCAGTTGAAATTTTGAATCTCTAGACAAGTCTTCAATTTAGAGAACAAGCCAGATAAAAGCTTAAATGTCAATGAGGAAACATCAATGATCTTCTACATCTATCAATAGAAAGTGAAACAGGGCTACAGCCTAAGGTAAGCTAACAAACAATTAACAATCAAGTTGGAACAGCATAAAAATGAAACTGAAACAATGATTTTGAACAAAAGACAAATTCCTCTGTTGGCAGGTTGGGGGATGGACACAGTTCACTTTCTTGCAGTCAAAAAAAATTCCCACGCAAATTTTATCTTAGCTGTGGTGACAATTTGTAAAATATTCACTGCCAATTACAGATGCAAAAATCTAACCTGATCGTACAAATGCTCAATCTGTTGAGCTTGCTGGAGAACATGTGTGGACATAAGATGATTCAATGCAGACATTTCCACCATCTTGGTTTCAGTTTGTTGAACTGCATCTAGGAGACCACTCAGCTCTACCTGCATCACATAGGCGATATATGTTTTTAAAATGGAATCTACAGGCAATAATAATTCACATTGGGATTGGGTATTGTGAAAGCATCAATATGCATCACCAACCAAACATTCAAACCTGAAGTGCACGGGTTTCATCATCCAAAAGCTGTTGTTGGACTCTCTGGGGACTGGGTTCAATTTCATCAGACTCCTTGACCTCTGAATGTTCGGTTTTCAATTGATCTGTTGATTTTGAATCAGAGATACGTTTTGGTTTCCTTCTAGGCATTGCTCTACTGAGAACATCTTGGAAGCGTATAGCTCTTAACCGGTCAAATTCTGAAGTAACTGAATGAAGCTCTTCACTCAAAATTAAAACCTAGTAGGAAAATAAAGTGTACTTAGTCAATCAGGGAAATGTGCAGGAAAGCTTAAAAATTTAATCTAGCAATGAAACTGGCATACAACTATTTAGGAGTCACGGATAATGTTAGCCCTCATATTTTCCAATACAACATATGAACTAATTCAACCTAATAGACTCAATTCTATAGAAGACAAAGAGAGACATTTCATGCATTAGGAAACTATACCTATATTCAATCTTCAAGCTTCCCATTAAACCATCCCATACAAGGACAGGCTTGTTCACAGCTAGCAGGTCAGAATACAAAATCTAGTGGACATTTTTGTAGGTATAAGTGACACATAGGAATGACACAAAGTCCAGACTCATACATCAAATTTGTTGTCAGTACCTAGAATTAATTCCAATATGTGAAGCAGAATGAGCAAAAAAGAGATATAGTCATATAGAATCTAAATTCGACAACTTTGACGAAGCAAGACAATAAAGAACGTCACCAGCAAAATATGTCATTATAGAGCATCACATACCACTCCATGTTTATGTGCAATTGTATCAGCATTAGGACCATTTGTCCTGATGCCAAGCCAGCCCTTTGAATTAGCTTCGTCGTCATTTATACTAGCTTTTAGAATGTCTATCTGCTCTTGGCATGCTTTAATAAAAACAGTAACCTGCAGAAAGAATTTAAATATGTTACAGAACTTCGTATCAATAAGAATTGTCTTCTCACTTAACTTGTTACCGCATCTTCATTGATTAGCGGATGAGCTATTAAATCGTCAGATCATTACACATAAAGCTAATAATATGGCTTGGCTCTTGATCTGCAATTCCGTTATTACTTTTATAACAAAGAAATGATTCATGGGAGATGAACCTGCTTTTCCATTTTAAGAGAGAGACAGAGTTTTGATAGTTCCATACGTGTGTGACGTAAGTAGAAGGGGATGAGAGAACTGAGAAAAGCAATTGAATGAAATCTCAACAATGCAATATAGTACTCTATCAGTTAACACAAGGTTCCTAAGAGTCTCGCAACTTAGCTTGTGCTAATAGAGAAAACTGAGAGATTATATCGACAAATATATATTCTTCAGTTTAGAAAGTAAGAGAAACTTCTATGGCTCCCATTACAATTCGGTGACGTACTTGGATTCCAGTTAAATAGAATGTAACTGGAAAATTGTACACAAACAAACTAAGGAGCTAGCTTTCTCTAAGGAATCTTATCTTACCCCCATTGCAGCAATGAAAATAACAAAGCATCATTCCATTCTTTGACTAAGCATAAGACGTCTAATCAAGTTATCATATCAGCTCTTTGCTTTGATAAGGAGGTAACTAAAACACTACCAATAAGTTATTTGCTACAGTTTAGCAAAGCAAAAGTTCAAATTTATAGCCCTTTTTTTTTTAAAGAAATCAAGTGGACCAATACTTTTGATCGAAAGTTGACAATTACTCTAATATGCAGCAGCAAGTCTCTTAACAATCAAAGAAATGAGTCCTTGATAACAAGTCTCTTAGACATTCACATGTGAGTACAAAAAGCATAGATAGTTTTGAACTTACTTCATGCTCAATGCTATCCCTCTCCTGTTCTGTGGTACGATGCAAATCCACATAATCTTTCTTATGCTTCATCAAAAACTGCTTCAACGCACCAATGCTCTCAAGCTGGAATGGGTTGGAAGGCATATAGAAATTAACACAAAACAAAATTGGAATTCACCCAACTAAATCATCTAACCAAGTCCATCTGGGGGATGGTGAAACAAGTTCAACAAAAACCTCAAAAATGGGTTGAAGATGATCCACTTACTGTTTTCAGAGATGCTTTCATGAATGGTGTCCTTTCGCGAGGCTTGTGGATGATAAAAGATGCCATAATAGCAGCCATTTTCGACTGACATAAAAGTATCAAATTTTTTTTAGCAACAGCGTTAATAACATTGGCAAATTATAACTTGGGAAAAATAAACAGTGTCATTAAGGGCAAGTCCAAAGTTCTTGCTTTACCCACAAACTAAAACATGGGCAAATCATTGCCCAAGTGCCCAACTCAAATTCTCTCAGTATATCAACATAACTAAAAGTCAATTATCAACAGCTAAATGCACAATTGGAGAACAAACAATTCTCTGCCCTAGAATGATTCATCCACTAATTAAGCATAAACCAAGAAGAAAATTCAGATGCATAACTAGCCATTTCACAAATTCTAAACATAATCAAGAAGAAAAAGAAAAAGTAACACTAGGATCGTACAGAGAATAAGAGGGGGATACCTCATTGTATTCCAAAGAGACCGCCTCACGGCGCACAGCGTCCTTGAAATCTTCAGTCCTATCCCTGATTTTCGCCATTAATGGATCATGCACCAGCTTCTTCTGCTGCTAATGCAGAAGGCTGATGCAATCTGAAACTTTTTGAATTGAACCCCAAAATCCACCGCCTTTACAGCTGGGATTTGTGGCGGTTTCCGAAGAAAATTGAAACTAGTAAATAGAAAAAGGATATGAACACAGTAGTAAAAAAAGGATCCAAATTGAAGAAAGAGAGATATGGCGGTTTGAGCGGCGGAAATTGGTGGCGATGTTATGCCGCGACGCCGTAGATCGTCAAGTTTTATGTTTGGCACGGACCAGAACCGGGAGGAGGGGTTTGTTCTGTTTTCTTTGCCGTTTTTATTTGACTTGTTTTGTTTTTTTTTTTTTTTTTTTTTTTCAAGTTGAGTATAATTCATCATTTTTTACCATTTTCACTTTTTCTTTTTAGCACACCATTGATCAATTTCCTTTGTGCTGGTTTCTGCTTCTGCTTTGCTTAGGGATCTGAAGAAATATTCCCCGGAAAAAAATAAAATTACAATTATCTTCTAATATTTTCAAGAAAAATTTATTACAAATCACACAACCTATTCAAAAACTTTTTTTTTCCCTAGTAAATGATATCACTAAACTCATTTATAATGCACAAAAACTTGTATGAGGCCTGATACCTTCAACAAGTAAAAGTGGTACCTGAAAAAAGGTGGTACCACTTTTTCTTCTTCAATGTAACAGGCCTCATGTATGAGGCCACCTCACATAAGAATAATAATGAGACCAGCTTCGTATTAGAAGTTTTATCATTTTCAAAAACTAACCATTCTTTATAGCTGGTGGAATTTGATAGTATTGTCCACTTCCATTCACTCTAGGGTATATTATCTAAAAATTGAAACTTACTCCATAATTTATAAAAATCTAGATACATGAGAAGAACAAAACACTATCTTGATGTTTAATTGGATGTAATGATGATTATAAAGTTATGAATACTAAATAGTTAGATAAACACATAATCATAATTAGTTGATTACTCAAACACGGGAATAAAGTTTAGATCGGTTGGATTCACGTTGAATCATATAATCTATTACATTTTTGTCATATTACTCATTTTTTTCTATTTTCCACCTCTACTTTCACTAAAATGATTCATTCAATTGTAAACTATTTTGTGATTTTTAATGCTTACTAGTGTAGAGAATAGACGCACGTGAGTTGCGGAAAATTAAGCGTCAACTTCAATTGATAACGGAGGGATTATAAATTTGAAATATGACTTTGGACTTGGATCCAATTTACAACCCATCATAAATATTGGGCGTGGTTTGTCCCTTGGCCCATTGAAGCGAAGCAAATCTATGGCTCAGAACTACTACTAGTACTGTATGTTTTGAAATTTGATGGGCCATTTTTAATTACTGTAGTAGATAGTTAAAAATAAAATCTCATAAACGAACCGAACTTCAACGGCTATTGAGGAAACATCCTTCTGGAAATTACTCGAAGATGAAACACCTGGCTTTTTTTACCATCTCTGTTTTTGCCGCCATTAATAGAATCTAGAAGCAATCCAGTAATTTCTGGAACCAACCAGAAATCTCAACCCAACAGCTATAAATTCCCTGATCCCACTCTTCACTCTCCCATCAACAACAACAAGAAGAAGAACAATCATCAATTACCCGAAGCTCTCCAATCAATTTCTTCCCAATCAAAAATCCTCGATTATTTGTTTCTCTCAATCTCAATCTTCAACCAAACAATGTCGCTGATTCCAAGCTTATTCGGAAACAGGCGAAGCAACGTCTTCGACCCATTCTCTCTCGACATATGGGACCCATTCCAGGGCTTCCCCTTGAGCACCTCTCAATCTCTCTCCTCCACTGGCTCTGCTCGCGACACGGCCGCCTTCGTGAATGCTCGGATTGACTGGAAGGAGACTCCGGAGGCGCATGTCTTCAAGGCGGATCTTCCTGGGGTGAAGAAAGAAGAGGTCAAGGTCGAGGTTGAAGATGGCCGGGTGCTGCAGATCAGTGGAGAGAGAAGCAAGGAACAAGAGGAGAAGAACGACCAATGGCACCGTATCGAGCGGAGTTCTGGAAAGTTCCAGAGGAGGTTCAGGCTGCCGGAGAATGCGAGGATTGAAGAGGTTAAAGCTTCAATGGAGAATGGAGTGCTGACTGTGACGGTTCCCAAGGTTGAAGAGAAGAAGCCTGAGGTCAAATCCATCGATATCTCTGGTTAAAGAAAAACAAATGAGAAATTCTAAAACAGAGTTTTACTTATGGACTAGTATATGTCAAGTGTGGTTTGCTGTAATCTTGTGTTTGTGTGCCTATGTGGTGACTGTGAATTTGAGGCCTCAAACAATAACAATTTGTGCTTTTCAAATGAATGGATTTATGTGATTAATAATAACACATATTATTGTACAATTTGCTTCAATCTTGATTTGTAGGGCTTTCATTACTCTCAGAAATTATGAACCACCAATGGATTATGTGACAAACAGTGAGTAGCAACACGACTGTGATGAAATTCAGATTACCCTCACGACTGTGATGAAATTCAGATTACCCTCAACGGATGTAATCGGAACAATTCTTAATTAGCAAGAATTGGAACAATCGGAACAATTCTTAATTAGCAAGAATTGTTACCATGTTATAACTAATTTGAAATTTTTGAATGGAATACTCACAGAAATTCTTTCTCCCATTACAACATAATACAGGATGACTAACGACCTATGAAAAATGAGAACAAAAAACAAGGCTGTGGAATAGTACATTCTAATCTTAAGCTTCATCTCATAAATCAGCAAAGAGATGGTAAGTTTTGGAATCCACCGCAATTAGTCTCAAAGCAGCAACAGCTGCAGCAATAGCCGCAACGCTAAAGAAAGCGACATTAAGCCAGTGCCACGCCTTCTGCCCCATGCCCAACTTAGTCTTCTTGGCCATCAGATACATGTGGTTCGCCAGGATGAATGTGAGAGGGAACGTGCTGATCGCCCCTGTCAAGCTCATGAAATCCCCCAGGAAAGGTAAAACAGCTGCAACAAGCGTGTTGATCGCTAGGTACCCTCCCCTTACCATAACACGGAATCCAAGGTTACGAGGAGCCAATGCACTTCCTTTGATGCCGTACTTTGTATCTAAGAACTCGTACATTGGGCTAGCAAATATCTGAAGCAAGATAAAATCAATGGTAACTAGGTGCTTTAATGAATCTTAGGATGGCGAAATTGCAGAGAATGATAGGTTGACCTGCCACGTGGGTAACACACTAGCACAGTTTCCTCTATTTCTTTCTCTCTCTTTACAGCAGTAATTTAACAAGAGCCAAATAGACATATATGCTAGTGAATTGCCCACTCGATGGATCAACTAAACATTTTTGCAATATCACAGCTACTCATCAAAAGGGGCTTTATATCACCTGATGTTACTTGAAATGAGAGAAATAGCAAATTTCTCTTCAAAAGAACAATCATCTGTTTGTGGAAATGGAAAATAAACAAAGTAGTATAGGAAGAGGAGAGTACATACATGCAAAGCAATAACTGTTTGAAGGAAAGCGGAAACATTGGCACATGTCTTCAACCAAACCGGACCGCTGACACTACTCAGCAAATACGCTGTGGTAGAAGCTCCATATGCCCAATAGCCAATGAAAGTGACAGCATACATAGGTAGAACTCCCACTGTGAACTGGAAGTACAGGGCTTTCATCATGTTCTTAACTACAGGTTTCCTCACTGTAGCCTGTTTACAAAGTCAATGGCCAAGCATGTCAGAATAAGATTATGGTATGAATTACAAACCATGCAATAACATACTCACTCCGTCCCTCACTTTCTTTAACATTGCACTATTTACACA
>BSSO01000563.1:0-31545 GCA_030267885.1 Mesembryanthemum crystallinum
TTGACAAAGATTGTAGTCCTTTCATCTATAGACCTTTTATGCATCCTTCTAATATTCAGATCCACAAATCCATACTACATTACTATGAATGCAATGTATCAGCCAAATCCGACATTTATGGCTTAAAAGTATCTTAGACAATAGAAAATTGCATGAGCTGGTTTCCTTACTTTTAAGACTTTTTGCCTCTATTCATATTTTTCGCGTCTTATACACAGTGGTGTTACGTTCCGCTACTCAAAATTATAAAGTTTGTCATACAACCAAAATCATCAATCTTTGGTGCAAAATAAGTCTTAAATTCCATTCTTCTTTTTGAAAGTTTACAGATAGCAGCTATCACATTCCGCCTTTACTTTCTACTTAAGATTCACCAACTTATCAACTCAGTCTCTAGGCAAGAAGAATCAGCAAGTAATGAATAACCTATTTCAAATCAAAGAACACCCTAGCCATGCCTCAAATGAGACTGCTGCCCATGCAATATATTATCAATAGATGGGCAACAAACTTTTTGGCCTTTAGCAGTTAAGAAATTATAGGGTAATAGCCAATCTCAACACAGTACAGGATCTAGTTTCACTAAGAGCTCTCCTTTCTGAAACGAAAGCAAGGTTTCATACAGAATAAAACACGAGAGATTTCTTATATAAGCGAAATGAACAGCATTCCAGAATGCGTAAGCAGCAGAAACAAAGGCTAGAAGTAGTCAAACGGCCATTAAAACAAAACAAGAGGAGATTCAGCAAACTTTTTCTAATAAAGAGATGCTAGGAAAGGTTTGGCAATAATAATAGCCCACTTATAAGTGTATCCAAGTAGAATGTCGCCACGAGCTCAAGCACGTGGCTGAACAATCATGTCCACGTGCAGCCATAATCGAACAGTCCCATAACTATGGAAAATCCAATCACATTCATGTTTACGAATTGCTTAACATTAACGGAAGCTAACTTCCAACTGTCAGTTGTTAATAACACGCGGCCAAAAAAATTAAACCTAGTACAACTGAAATTAAATTAGAAAACCTAAGGCAAGTTCTACTGAAAGGGTGGAGAATAAAAGACATACAACCTCAATCACACAAAGAATGTCAACCTAATTTCTCACCCAGGAAGTTTCTGAGATTCCATCCACCAAACCCAAAGGCCAAAAACACACACACAAACACACAAAACAATAGCAAAAATTGAAGCATGGCAGCAAAAAAAACCTAATTTGTGATATTCCCAGTTCCCTGAAACCTAATCACTTTCGTTTCTCTTATCTCAATTGTTCAACTCAAGTTAAATGTGCCACCAAAAATCACCCAAATCCACACAATCCAAAAACCTGAAAACTTAACACAACAATCAGAGAAATCGAGAACTAACATCCAGAAGATGAAACTAAACATGAATTCTCAGAGTTAAAACCCTAAAGACAACACCTTCAGTAAAACAACCAAGAAAAACAAACCCAACCCAGATAACAGAAGACATCAACAACATAACCAAGATAACAAACCCACCAAAAAAACCCTTTTTTTTTTTTTTTGAATAACAACAACTCCATTAGAACAAAAATAATGCTGAACAAACTAGCAAAAACTAAAGAACTCACCAGCGAGGAATTATTCTGAGAACCCAGAAATATAAAAATCGAATAAAATTGAAGGAGGGTATGGTATATCAGGTACAACAAAGAGAATTACAAGGGAAAGGCATCTTTTTTTTCTTCTTTTTGTGCTTAGGTCAAGGAATTGAAGAGGTGATATTAAAAGAGGTGAAGTAAAGCTGATAAATTGATGCAGAGAATGGGGAGGAGAGAGATAGAGAGAGAGAGGGAAGAAGGGAAAAGAGGGGTTGGGAAGAGCACGAGCAAATTGAGTTATTAGGGAAAGAAATCAAAACATGGGTTGTTCTTAATTGTTAAGGTGCTGACAATAATAAAGATGGGAGTTTTTAGCCAAGTAAAAATGTCACAATTGACCCTCTTCTCCGTTACGAGATTTCGTCATCTCTGGGTGAAATGCTTGTCTTGCTTGTCGGAATTTTGCCCAGGTACAGAGAGAGAGAGAGAGAGAGAGAGAGAGAGAGAGGACCTGCAAATGCAATTGGAGGGTTGGTTTTTTTGGGGGTTTGGGTGATAGTTTGGTGTTTTGACCTAGATCTTTTGTGATCACATCTCAATAAATTAATTGTAGATTGTAGATTGTAGATATTATTGAATGGAAGTGTGATTAATATGTAATTATGGTGGTTAAATAATTGTAGATTTGTAATGTGAATGGTAATTGTAAAATTTGCAGTATAGTAGATTTTTGATGGAATTGTAAATAATCATACGTTAAAACGGAATAATATATTAGGACATGTATAACTTATTGAAATTGCACCTTATAAAGGGTAAGTTGTGCTTCTTGCTCTAAAACCTAGTCTTTTGTTGGTTGGCTTGGTGTCGGAGACACTCTCGCTATATTAGTCCATCCTCATAATTGACTCCAATCTCTTTTGTTGGTTGGCTTGGTGTCGAAGACACTCTCTTCCTTTGATACTATTAATATATAATGTCTCATCTAACTAGGGATATGGCTTGCCCTCCTTTTTCCCTTCTTCCTTCAAATTTGTTGGATGGTGCTTTGTTTAAGAATGGTAATATAGAAAGGTAGTGGGGCATTTGTTCCTTGAATCTACAAGAATGAGGTAGATATGGAGATTCCTTGGGAGTTTTTTCTTTTGCAAAAATGGAGTACTCTAGTGTGCAAAGGTGGGAGACATATAGAATTCAGGAACAGGGTGGGGTGTTGCAGAAATTTATGGTGTAGGAGCCTGACATTTGGGCATTGATTTTGTTTTTTGTTTTTTCCAATTCTTATATGAGAAAGTTAAATTAGTAAATTTAATTGAGTAGGGTGTTGTATTTATTAATGAGAGTGTTGTATTTAGCTCTGCCCTTCCATAAATGCAGACATATATAAAACCATTTCCCATCCTTCAACAAATTGTTCTCGAAATCCCATACCTTTTCATAGTTGTTGAACTTCATGTTGTTGATGCAAATGTCTTGTCACTATTAGCTTACTATTGTTTCCATCATCAATATATGTCTTGCTAGAGCTATGCCATTTGTCGATATGGATTGCTGCTCTTTTTCTACATCATTTTCTTCTATTTGGTTTGTGGGAATTATTTTTATGTATGTAATTTATAGACAGTTTTTAGTTTCAAGTTTTTGGTACCCATGAAAATTGTCCAAATGCAAGCGGTAACCGTTCCTTTTAAAGTTGCACGTGATTCCATATACTTTGAGAAAATGTAGCACGTATATACTTTCTCTGTTGGGTTATTAACATTGTCATATTTTGAACGTTGATGGCTTTTGGATTGAAGGTAAATAATGAGTGGACCATTTTGCCCTTGTTATCATGTACTTCCTAACATCGAGAAGGAAAGAGAGAGTTTATGTGTTCTAATAAATGAAAAGCAAAGATGTCTCATCCTGCGGTCTTAAGGCCCAAAGTTGGCAAAGCTTCAACTTCTACTATTGTCAATTCCTCTCTCTCTCTCTCTCTCTCTCTCTCTCTCTCGGTGAAGTGGTGATGAGCAAGAGAAAATGACAATACCCATTTTGTAGTTTCATATCATAAAAGGAAAAAATGTGGTTACTACATATGGTAGAGATCGACGAGAATGACAAACTAAATTCACGAGTTCCCCTTTTCTACATTAAATATGCACGTATATTTTGGAGAATTGAATTTAGTCTTTCTTAATTTTAAAGAGTCCCTTTAGAGATGGAAATGGGGGGTGGAGGATATGTCTTATCCGCACTAGCATCCACCATGAAAATCCTCTACCCACCCCGATCCTTCCTTTGCCATAGGCAAACATATCCAACTCCACCCCAGTCACCACCCCAAGTGGATATCCATCAACTGGCAGGTATTCATGAACTCGCATCTAATCTAGTTACTACTCGTAATATGCTCAAATTGCTAATACTTCCTCCATCCACATTTGATCTTCTCATTTGTACTTTTCGCGGTTATCAAAAAATAATTTTTGACCATTTGTAGTTCATAATAATATAATACTCCCTCCGTTCTCTAAAGAAGGTGACGCTTGCATGTGAGTTGCGGAAAACCAAGCGTCACCTTCTTTGTAGAACGGAGGGAGTAGCTAAAAAAATAAGAGTGATTTCTTTTGAAACTACTATCCGAGAGAAATCCCAATAATATATTTGTACATTTTTATTCATAATATTGCTTGAATGGTTAATGGAAATTTATTAACTTTGTCTACTAAATTTTCTTTTGACTTTGACTTTTAAATATTCGTTTGAGAATGTCAATTATGGACAAAGGGAGTAACCTATAGAGTCATGAAAAATTAGTTTAGGGGAAGGAAACAAAAGTGGGAAAAATTTCTCAAAATGAAATCAACAAATTAAACGAGTTGAACCATTGTAGCTGTTCATTTACTCGAACTATTAAGGAATGTCGAGTATAGAGAGGATATAAAACAAAACATAGACACGCCCCACTACCCATGGAGAGTAACAATAAACTCAAAGGGTTTGAACCTACCTATGCTATGGGCTATAACATTGCCTCCACTGCGCACAAAAGCAACAAACAAGAGCGATATTCAAATTTTATTTCTTATATAATGATCTCTTTTTCGAAGATGATACCGTATACAATCTAGTGCCTGTTTTTTTTGGGCAAGTCTAGTGCCTTTTTTAGATCAACCTTTTTCTTCTAATTCTAACTTTGAAATGAAATTAGCACAAATCACTTTGGCTACTATGCTACAAACAATAGTCCATATCCCCTCCATAAGACCACCACTAGTTTGGGTCTAAGGCTCAACATTTAGTTTCGAATGAGGGAATCAAATCTACAAAGCTAATAGTATCATATGAGCCGACACATATCTAAACAAACCCATCACATAATGATTATGAATGATGATGCTTTCAAAATCTAATTAAAAACTCCCAACAAAACCTTGTGCAAAAACACCTTACTTTCCAAAACAGGGAGGTAAAATCTGCATCTTTCCATCATTCAAATCTCTCCAAAATCCTCTCCTCAATCGCAACAAATTTCCGATAAAACCCAAATTGAGAAAGAGATGAAACTATTTGGATCTCGAAAAAGATTTATAATCACCATTAAATCACTCCTCCTTCTACTAGGGTTGCTCACAGCACTTGGTTTCACATTGCTTACTCTCAGGCTTGTTGATCCTTCAACAGCTGATGATGTTTTCCCTTTAAAATCCCAGAAAATTTCAGAGAAGAACTTAATCTCTATTTCTGTGAATGACCCAGATTTTAGTTCATCATCTTCATCTCAGAAGAGTGATGGGTTTGGGAAGGCAAAAACTGGGGGTGGCAAGACGGCGTCGTGTGCTACGGTTGAGGAGATGGGTGAGGTTTTGGGAGGAGATTCTACTGCTTGGAAAGAGTCTATTCGTGTCAGGAAGTTGATTCAGAATCATTTTTATATGAATGGTAATGTTTCTGGGTTGGTTTGTTTTTCTTATTTTGTTTGATTTTTTATGCAGATGCAAAATGTTGTTTGAAAAGCAGCAATTTTTAGTTTTTGGAGGAAATGGAAGTAGAGAGTGAATGCATGTAAGGGCAATGATCAAAATTTGCCATTTACAGCAGTATTTGGTAATCACAATTTGGTGGAAAAGAATATCTCACTATGATTTTCCATCATTGTGGCATTTTACAATAGATTTTGTTACAATATTGCTGAAGTTACTCAACTGTGGTAGTTGATCTCATTTAATTTAGACTTTGCCATAGCAAACAAGCAATTCAAGATGTTAAGGATACGAACTGTGACCTTTTTAGTTCTGAGTTTGAATTTGAGATCCTGGTTTGGTTAATGGTTCTAGTTTATATTCTTTCTGTTCTGAAATGCATGCCATGATTCTAAAAAATGTTATTTTGGAGAGTGATCAAACCATTTAAGAGAGGTGTGAAGAATAGGCCATTTAAGAGAGGTTGAGAACCACTTGTCACTATATTAGGAGAAGTGAGCACCTTTCGTGGGGCGTGAAAGAGAAAGAGTGACATTTGTTTTGGGATAGAGGGGGTGTGTTCTGTGTTCCTTTGCAAAAGATGATTGATGCTTGTAGTGAAAAGGGGCCTTTTGTTGCATTTTCACATAAGGAGAGTAATAGCTTATGCAACACGTATTTGGAAAATTCTACGAGGGCAAAATGTTGTATAGAAATAATGTGCTGCCGTTTGATATGTAGAACATTACCTAATTTACTTCACCATGATTTGCATAGAGTTTTCAAGCATGTTGCCACATGGTTTGGTGTTCTTTGTACATGCATCTGTACCATTGAAATACTCATGAATATGCTGCCAACTTTAAAGGTGGTAATATTTCAATGCATATGTATTCCATGAGTGAGCTGCTCAAATGCATTTCATATTTCAGGTGCTTCAAGAGTCAGGCAACTCTCTCCAGATCAATTTTGTCAGCAAGGTTTTGTTATAGCGAAGGCATCAGAAGCCGGATTTGGGAATGAAATGTACAAGATACTAACAGCCGCAGCGTTAAGCATCATGTTGAATCGATCTTTGATCATCGGGCAAACCAGGCATATTGGTTCTCTCTCAAGCCTTTCCCTTACATATATATATAAAAAAATAAAAAAAAAATTTGCCCATGCATTTTGCAATATATGAAACGGGTGTTTATAACAATGATTCAATAGTTTTATGGTCCCTGCCTGGATTTGAGCTGATAGGCAATGAATCTCTCCTTGTGAGGGTGCTTTTTCCTCACTTAGTTTTAGGCCATCTTTGGAATGGTTTAACACCCTCATATAGTTATTTAAGATAAGACAGGAATCTTTAGGGCATTCTACGTCTAGCTTGACCGATGAGTCAGCATATCTGATCTCTACTTAACAACTTTTATTGGCACATTAGATAAAGATCTTGACAATGTAACCACTGCTTGTTTAAAATGTTTAGTTAGGCTTTCTCTGGCTCATTTCTGATCGCTGTCTTCTTTTTCAGGGGCAAATATCCATTTGGGGATTACATTAATTACATGGATGTTTCATTTACCCTGAAAGAAGTCAAACATTTATGGAGACATAATGGTTGTATGTCAAAGTATGGTCGAGATTTGGTTGTTCGTGTTGATGATTTTCAAAAGCCTTCACATACAAACATTCTCTGTAGCAATTGGAGGGAATGGGAGCAGCCTATCATTTGGTAAATTGGGAAACACTTTTAATGTTCGAGTTCTTAAAAATAATAATCTGGTGATGTATTCACTCTATCATCATTTTTCGTAATAGGATACAAAATACAACTGACGCTGTGGCGTCTCAGTTTTTCTTGAAGAATGTACATCCCGAAATGAGGAGTGTGGCTTTCGAGTTGTTTGGAAAGCCAGAACTGGACTTTCGACCTAATGTTTTTGGGGAGTTGATGAGGATTCTTATATCTCCTTCTGCGGGCATCGAAGCTGCAGTGAAGTCTGTTCTTGCTGATGGTGAAGATCCAGATATCTCATTGCATATGCGGATGCTGATGAACAGGTACCATAGAGAACTTCCTTCGCAGACCTATTTATCTTTGCTTATTAGTTGGGTGCATGTCTCTTTTATTTTGATGAATTACCTCAAATTCAGGAAATTCTCTAAGTTTTTTACTATGAATCTCTTCAATTGCCTTTTTATAAACTGCCTGTCTTTTAATGATTGCTGTGTATCCCTATGCCACCCAAGCCTCTTGGCTCCTCTGACATTAATTTTGATCAAAAGGAACCATTCTTGACATGAATAGGCCTCGTAAACCTTTAAAGGGATCAAACTACATCGAAATAGTTAATGTCGGACAGTTACAGGGTACAGCAATAGACTTCACTCAAAGCACATTCAGAATCAAATTGGAGTACAATTTAGTTTTCCTTTGAAGATTAAGCTGGAGAAAGGATTGGTTGGCACTATGACTAAAGGGGGAGTTGAGAAGGTGAAGAATTGAGTGGAGAGAGATAAAGGGAGGTGCTAGAAGCAAGTAGAAATTAAACAAAAGGACAAATTCCTTTTCTGACTACTACTCAATGGAGATTTATGGAAGAAGTTTGAAAAAGCCACGGGAAAGAAGGCTTAACTTGGCTGTCAAGATTGTTTAATGTAATATATTCAGGCAAAAGAATCCTTTACATAAGAATAAGGGGAATCTTAAGCTGCAAACAAATATTGGGGGCAGGGGGTTATTGGTTTATTGAACAACTTTGTCACACTATGAAATTACGAGATAATGCGATTGAAAGGAGACAAAGGAGGGACACGTGCGTATCAAAGAACCAATTCATTTTTATGCCATGGAGGTTGGCAAGATGATATCCCATTTTCTCACACGACTCATAGAATGCGGAGCTGATAGACGAAATGGTTTGCATATGGATTTATTGATATCAAAATGGCTTAATACATGCCCCAGAGAGTTTTACGAAGATGCTTGGAGAACAAAGTGGACACCAGTGGCTTATATTCAAGCTATTAAAGACATGTATGAAGCTATTGCAGAGGTGTTATAGAGATGCCTAGTTAACAAAGGGGGTACCCATCGCTTGTAATCGAGTTATTAAGGACTTTTACGAAGGAGCTATTAAAGTGGTTTTATAAGGATGCTTGGAAAACAAAGGGAGTACAATTACTTAGATTGAGTATTTAAGGAACATGTTTATAGGAGTAAAATACTTGTGTGGAGAAACAAATAATTCTCTTAATGATATTGATCTTGATCATCCTTTTCTCTCTGTAGTTATGGATAAGAGCACTAGAGAAATCCAGGATGATGTGCTGGCCTTGGTGCATCCTTTAGATTATCTTGGTGGATAAACCAAGAGAAGACGTCAATTGCTGAGGTGGAAGTTGGAATTTGAGGGATGCTTTGAAACTAAGGGCTTTTAGTGCGAACAGAGTACTTGGAAAGCAGGTTTTGGTGAGGACGGAGAAGCATGATTCTCTAAAACAATTAACATCCAGGAGATAAGGCAGGATTCAGGGAGGCTGTTGAGGACATACAGGATACTATAGGAAGAAATAGAGTATTATAGATGATTTAGGTCTTTTGTTCATAATGGTGAAATAGATAAAGATGTCACTTGATAGCGAAATAGTTAAAGACGTCACGTAACACATCTAGGTAGAAGAACCTGGCTGGAGTTGACCACAAACCTAACCAGTTCATAATAACTTGAACTTGTAGTAACTTGACCCACAAACCTGGAACCACCCTATTTCCACCTCTAAATATGATTACAGCAACAATCCATTAATTAGGTATTAAGTTGACATATAGATTTGGGTATAGGCAGTATTACCTAAGAAAATAAAACCTTAGCATCTTGCAAATGTTATATAGTTTCTTTTAAAAAAGGTAACATAAATCCTTCTAGATGCCATTCAAAATAGTAAACAATTATCCTATTGTGATAAGCTGGTTTCTTTTCCTGTTTTGGCCGGGCAAGTGAGAACCAAGGTTCATACTAAGCCAGCAGTAATTATTTTAATGTTGGGAGGCCATTGTGTTCCTTCGTGTCAGAACAAAATAGACAGGTGCAACAACCTAGCTAACTTCACCTGATTAACTCTGTAAACAAGAAGTGTCACTCTTCTTTTGCTTCCATTCTTGGCTCTTTGAAACCCTATACTTGTGCATCGTACATAGTTATATGGGCCAGGACTGTTTACTAGGTAGTAGTACATCTGTTACAGGCTTACAGCATAGTCATTGCTTTGCAAGAATCTTTGATAGAGAACAAAACTAATTTGTCTGCAGAGGAAAAACAAGAGTTTTATTCTCGTACATGAGATGCACATTATTTGAATGCCGAATGACCTTATGTACAATCTTAATACTTGAATCAATGATATTCTTGAATCTTTATTTTAGATGCTCTTTAGCATGTTTGATTCCATATGTGAACATGAAGTTCTTTTGGCACAGCTTTGATGTCTTTCCAAAAAGCCATTTGTTGAGAGATTTTGTTGTCGCTTTATAATAACAGGTCAGTGCGAGCAGTGCAAGCTGCACTAAGCTGCATCAGAAAATCCATGCAGAACATGCAGCAGGTGGCAAGACCCAAGGTGGTCTTGGTCTCAGATACCCCCTCTTTTGTAAGCACTATCAAACCAAGTTTAGAAGAATTTGCTGAGGTAAACATTTGACGGGGCAGTTTCTTTAGTTTTCTATGTCATTTTCGCAGTTGTCTATTTGAACACCAAAAAATAATAAGATAGCTGTATCTATCGTATCTTCACTCTCAAGATTTACAAGGAATCCCTTTACCTTGCCTCTTCTGCCACTAATAATTTGTCAAATTGTTTCCAGGTTCTTCACTTTGATTATGAGCATTTTCGAGGAAATATCTCTGTCGATGTTAGCCGGACGCGAAATCTAGAATTCAGGGTCAAGGACTGGGGTCCGGCTCCTAGATGGGTTGCATTTGTGGATTTCTTTCTCGCATCACGAGCAAAACATGCTGTTATTTCTGGGGCACAGAGGCGAGTCGGAACTACATATGCTCAGTTGATCGCAGCTCTAGCAGCAGCTCACAATCTTGGTATTACATTGCACCTAAACCCATTCTTCTGACCGATTATACTAATTCTTCTATCCCCTTCATTTTCTTTTTCGTTTTCGTTTTTTCAGATGAAAATTCCAGCTCGAGCCCAAATTTCTCATTCCTGAGCAGCTTCCAGAGTAATCTACTCTCAACTGGGTTAAGCAATCAGATCGGATGGGGCCACGTATGGAACAGATTTGCTGGCCCATTGAGCTGTCATGGCCAGGCTAATCAATGTGCCTATACACCACTTCTCCCTCCGGGCTGGTGGGACGGAATTTGGCAATCTCCGATTACCAGGGATATTCGGAGGATGGAAGCATATGGCGTCCGATTATCTAGTTTGGGCACAATTGATGAGGAACATCTTCAGTCTTTTTGCAAATCAAGAAAAACTACAGTGATCAAACTTCCAGTGTCATCAATGTAATGTACATAGAGGATCTCTTAAATTTTGTTAAAATTAGGCATCCTCAACTCCCCCTCCCTGTATATGGAAAGGCTAATTCCTCTTCATTATTTCTGGTTAGAGGGCAATAAGATAGTATTTGTATACTTTAACTGCTAATTATTGAAATTAAGTTGCTTTTCTTTAGTGTGTTAATATGATAAAACTGGAGTTTTATACAGATTTTGTGGTGGGTATTCTTTCTCACCTACCTGAGAAATTTCTTGCAGACTCCACCATTACATTCATGCCCTTGTTTTGTTATGTTCCTCTTTGCCCACAAGAAACCAGAAGAACTTATGGCAAAGTTGGAGGTTTAGTTTTAAGGTGAAGAAGTAAAGAATTAGTTTGTTGGTTGCTTCAAAGATATGCTGGGATTTTGGCTCTATATCACATCTCCTAGCTTTTCCCCCAACCAAAAGACAAGAGGGAAGGTTGTTTTATTTTGGTTCTTAGTTTTGTTGGAATTCTGTAAATTTCACCAACTTTAAGCAAACTCTAACCTCATTCTAGGTTGAGTTTCAGCAAATTCTAATAAACCGAGTATTTTAAAAACCTACCGCAAACTCCAACGTAATCTAATTTGAGCACCTCGACTTCTATATGAAAATAACACCACCTTGGAGGAAGGTTTCTCTCTCCCTAAATATTTTGAATTAAATGAAATAGAAAAGAGGAATAAGGAAAAAACATCGAATTTCCTATAATCATTACATATAGGAAGTAAACCTGCAAAAGCATATTTTCCATGTAACGCAAGTGGTAAAGCTTATAGACAAGTACGCCAAAACTATGGGTGAACCTTAATTATGTGACACTTAGAGAAAGATGTCCACGAGTAATAAAATTGTATAAAAGTGATGCACAATTGTGTGTAACTCATCTAAACTTTATGTATGGTTCTAATACTTCCTTTTAGCAAATTAAAGTATCTAAACTACTACAATAATAATTGAGGATTTTTACCAATAAAGAAGGCCATGTGATACTCGCCCACAAAAAAAAAAAAAAAAAATTAAATATAATAACGTCAAAACAATTTTCCACAACATGTGAAGACTTGAAAGTAGGATGATCTCGCCTAACTTTGAAACTTAAGCATTTACATTTCGTTTACATGCCTCTAACAATGCACTTCTTTATCCCAAGACATAGTGTTAGGTGGGATCCAAGTATTTTCGCACTGTATCCAATTTTTTCAAGTAGTTGAGATATGCTACCATATAAGGAGGATTTCATAACTTAAATGTTAGGATCATTTACCAAGTGTAGATTCATGGTGATCCTCCACTAATCAGAAATTATACTAACATTAGGGATATAGGATAGCAGTAATAGTTTTCATGATATTTTTCCATTTAACGTGCTTTATCTGCGGTAAAAAATATCACATCAATTTTAAAATTCATCATATAAGGAGTACTTAATTTTTTGAAGACGCGTTACGTAAAAATGCCAATCCTCTAGAGACACCTCCAAAACGTAAAAACAAAAAAACAGAAAACGAAAAATTCACAATCTTTTAAAAATTTCACCATATAAGAAAGCACTTAAAATTTTAAGTTACTTCATCACTTCGTCGTAAAATTATGCTAATCCTCTAGAGACACTCCGATGACGAAAACGAAAAATGAAAGAATAAAAAGAGAGAAAGGGGAAAGAAAAAGTAGTGTCAACACGTGGGAGAGTATATATTCTGGTTACCAGATACAACACATGAAAAAGAAAGGGGCTGCATTTTCCTGGAAAATCGTAACGCGAACGTCCCTGTATCCTCTTAGGCAAACCTTGTTGTAACTGCAGAGTCCCAACTCTTCTTGACACCATTTTCTTCTTCTTATATGATATGATTGCCCAGAAACTCAAGGGATCATAATCTTGCTTGATTTAGGGTGGGTTTTTCTTCTCTAATCACGTTTTGTGTTGTTCATTAGCTTAAACCCATATAAATGCAGGTTTCTGGGATTATGAATCTGTGATTTTCTTGAAGAATTTCGGCTGAGCAAAACCCCCCTTTTGTGGAAAAGGGAGGAAGAGAGAGATTTTAGTGGAGGGTTTGGTTTCTCTTGTTAAACAAATGGTGGGTTGGTTTTGTTTTGGTTGGAGAAAGAAGAGGAATGGTGATAAACAAGAATTCAATGACAAATGCAAGGCTTCTAAAACCCTTAGCGCCTCTAATCGTGATCCGGGTAAGAGTTTTTTTCCCCTATGATTCTCAATTTGTTTATGGTTTCTTTCTTTTAATTATGGGTTTTGATGGGTTTTTGTTAAGATGTTGATGTGATGTTCTTCTTTGGAAATGGCAAGATGAAGGAGATGATTAGTAGAAGTTGTTTAAACTTGATTAAGATCTTGTTTTAATGGTAATTGAGTTCACTACCTGTGTCACTTTTTTCCTTCTTGAATTGTGTTTTTCTTTTGTTTTAAGGTTGGGTTGTTGGGTGCAGTGAATTTAGTTATGGCATGGTTGATCATGTTTAAGATTCAAATTTTAAGTTCAGGAGTACTGCACTTCAACTTGTTTTAATTGACTCCATTCGAAAATTGAAGAGTTGATCGTTGGTTGCATGATTATTTCTTGTCAAATTGGTGATCATGTTTTTTTAAGATGGATACAGCTATGCAATTAAGTGGGTTAGAATTGGTGGCATTGTTGAAGTATGAAAATTGAATTAACATAATTCTGGTATTTGAACAGTGGCTAATCTCACTGTATTGATCGTTGTCACAATCTTCAAAAAGTAATAAATCACAGTGGCTAATCTTTATGCGATATCTTTTGAAGGTTCATAACTTGGTAAGATATCTTATAGAATTAACATGGAAAGCATGATTCTCTGTTTCTTTACCATGCAAGGACATTGATGTTTTGGAAGAAGTGAAAGAAGTAAATGAGTACTACATTTTTGCAAGTTGCTGCAATTGGCTTGCTTCTCTATTAAATCATTCTTTTTCTCGTGATTTCGCAGATGCCAATAAACGAAAAACTGATGCAGAGTCTGAACAGAGGTCCGCTGAAGTTGAGGATGGAACCACTGGTGATGATAATAAAGCTAGGGTGTTTAATTACAGAGAACTTGCTACTGCAACAAGAAACTTCCATCCCGACTGCTTCCTTGGGGAAGGTGGATTTGGTTCTGTTTACAAGGGAAATCTTGTAGGTACTGATGAGGTATGATTGTCCATTTAGAACCTAGTTCAATCCCACCTTAACATATTACTTGGTTTGAACTAATAGAGGCGAGCCTTATTCTCTTGGATATGATGCTATTGTTGTGTGCAGGTGGTTGCTGTTAAAAGGCTAAATCCAACAGGTCTTCAAGGTGAGAAGGAGTTCCTTGTGGAGATTCTCATGCTTTCTCTCCTGCGTCACCCGAATCTTGTCAATATGATTGGCTACTGTGCTGAAGGAACCCAACGTCTTCTTGTCCTCGAGTATATGCCCTTGGGATCATTGGAAGCTCATCTTCATGGTAAGATTTTCGACTGCCTTTATACTAGATAACATGTGAGATTATTAAAATGAAAGACTCGCAGAAACACTAGCCTGTTGGTTGTATGATATCTCTTTAATTTTGCCATTGTTTCATTTGAGGCACAAATTTTCATCATACTTCTTTCTGTTTTGCCACCATTTTCTGGAATTTCTTTTTCTCTGTTTTTCTTCTACTAGAAAGGAGAAGCCCTTCATGGATTTGTAATGGCTGACTGTTCGTCTTTGTAGATCTTCCACCGGACAGGGAGCCACTAGATTGGTACACTAGAATGAGAATAGCAGCTGGTGCAGCAAAGGGAGTGGATTATCTGCACAATGACGCAGAACCAGCTGTTATTTTCCGAGACTTGAAACCATCCAACATTTTGCTTGATCAGGGGTTTCATCCTAAACTTTCTGATTTTGGGCTTGCAAAGTTTGGTCCAGCTGGTGATAGCTCCCATGTCTCCACAAGGGTCATGGGCACCCATGGGTATTGTGCCCCGGAGTATGCATTAACTGGCAGATTGACAGCAAAATCTGATACATACAGTTTCGGAGTGGTCTTGTTGGAGCTTATCAGTGGACGTAAAGCACTTGATGTCAAACCTAATGGTGCAAGGACTTCTCTTGTTGATTGGGTAATTTGCATTGCCTTCCTATATATGTTTTTATCTGGTCAATTTTGTTACCTAATTTCCAGGATTTACTTGGTGTTCTCGCTAATTGTTTCTGGAATCTGAATTTTGAAAGATTTTTATGTCCTTCTGATCAAATTTGTTGCTTATACATAGGCTAGCTTATTCTGCTGGGTAGTTTCTTTTTCTTTTTTAGTTTTTGAACAAACATAGGAGTGGCTTTATTGGGTGGTTGTCAATAGTATCAGTTTGCAGCGATAACCTTCCCTTTAAAGAGAGATTAAGAAAGAAATTGAATCGTATAATCGATTAAGACAATTGGTTGTTTGAGTTATCTTTTATGCATGAAGGATGGGTAAGAGTTGCTAAAAAGCTCGCTAACTTGTAAAAGTGGTCACTACCTGTGTTCTTTGATGAGATGATTGAAACAATCTGAAAATTTTCCTGTCTCTCGAACAAGAATGTGAATTCTTGCATGTCTGGATGTTTTGGATTTTTCTTTTACCGTTTGGTGGTGTTTACTTGGTTGTGCACATGCTCATAAAATTAGTAGTAGTTATGTTGACTATAAACATCATTACTTCTAGTCATAATGATGATTATACTAGTTAAACTTGTGATTACATATCACTCCTCTCCCTCGTCTTTTTTCCACTTCTACGGCTCTACCTCCACTTATTAATATGATCCATTACATCACAATCGAATTTACTTCCTAGTAAATGAGCCCTTAGTCCTTTGTGATAATTGGTGCATATTTGTCTTACATAAAATGGAAGAGGTTAAAGCTTGTTTCCGTTTGTGGTTGCAGGCACGTCCGATGTTGAAAGACCGCAAAAATCATTTGCAGCTAGTTGATCCCCGACTGAATGGGCAGTTCCCTGACTCGGCGCTACACAGGGCTATCGAGGTGGCGGCCATGTGCGTCAGAGAAAACGCTAATGCCCGTCCCACCATGCGCGAGGTGGTTCTCGCCATGGAGTACTTGGCATCCCGTAAGCATGACCGACGACCACGCAGTGCATCTTCAGGGAATGTTGTCTCAGATGTCAAGCCCAGAGAAGCAACAGCTAAGATATTGAACAATGATGTTGACCGAGAGCAGGCTGTCGCAGAGGCTAAAATGTGGGGAGAGAAGTTTAGAGAGCAGAGACGACAGAGTGCAGGTGGTGGTTCTGATGGCGTGAGCAGGTAATCATCTATGTACTTGAAATGAAGTTGTGATCTTACTAGGATTTGATGTTTGGATTATGAGACTAATTTTTAATTTTATTTTTTCCGTTTCATCTCTTTTCCTGGGAATTCTGCAGTTGGGTTGCGAAAGTTAATCTGGAGCAATAGCAGTGCCCTCTAACTGCGGAGATGCTAAAGCAGCAAAGGCCTTTGGAGTATAGTTTGTTGTGATTTTTCGTGTTTAGCATAGGAGGCAAACACCAGTGTGTGTATAGATCAGCATAGTCGAAGAAAGGAAATTGTCGCAGGGAAAATGATACTCATGTCACCTGCTTCAGTTAGATTCAGTTGTTCTTTTTCTTTTCTCTTTCTCCCCTTTGCTTTTTTCTTTGAGAAACCTCATACATAGCATAGGATAGTTTAGTGAAACTGACGCCCTCATCAAGTTTGCGTCGTGGGCAGTTGAGTATTTTGTCAGGCAAACTCATTCTGCGATACAATATTGATTGATTGATAGCATTTTCAGCTTTCAAATTTCCATCATCGTTAAATGGCTTTGGTTTAAGCTCGGTATATTTGCTGCATCCTACAGGACAGTAATATGGCAGTATGGCACAGGTTGAAGCAAATCTGAGCTACTTGTTTTACTTGTTTATTGCTCTTGCATGATGAAACTATTCACTTTTTACAATGTTCTTGCACTTCAAGACATTAGAAAAAAAAAAAAAAAAACATTTATGCGAGTCTCAACTTGGTAGGTAAAATGTAAGCCGCGAGGACTTGTTAGGGCTACAAGTGCATGAATATTGGGTGTTTTGTGTTTCGACTCCAATGAATGTTTTGAGTTTTGGCCATTGCTAGTATTTGCACTTGAACCCTATTCCTTTTTTAATAAAAAAAAAGGGGAATTTTTATTCCTTGTATTATAAAGAAAAGACGTGTACAGGCATTTTTTGTGGGATAACTATTCAATCTATTCACTCCAATCCAACAAGCGGATGCTAAGAATACTGTGTAAACAAATTTTCCGTTTTCTTATTTGTAACTTTTTTTTTTAATAGCAATTTTGCTGAAGCATTATTGTTAATTACAGTTAAAATTAAACTGCATTATTGCAGGCATGATAAAGGCAGACCATAAAAACGGGCAAAAAGAGGGAACAATGTTACCATTGCAATTTGCAAGAAACAACAAAAAAACAAAAGAGGTCCTACCGGGAGTCGAACCCAGGTCGCTGGATTCAAAGTCCAGAGTGCTAACCACTACACCATAGAACCCTGTTGTTATTTTTCTCATAGATTTTATAAACTTAACAGTGATGCAACGGTCACAAGCCAAACATAGGATTACGAGATACTCCATTAAACCCAGTTTTGTGATATGGAATTTATTTACATAAACCAGCATTATAGGTGTTAGTAGAAATTTCTAATTAATAGACACCAATGTTTAAGTTAATATATTTGTTGTGAGCCTTTAATAATTTTAAATTTTAACCATTTTAGATAAGTTAGATATCATGATTGTAGTTCAAGCTAAATGTAAGTATAATATAATGAGTTAAATATGTGTGGTTGAAACTAAAGACAATATAGTTCCAATTAAATTGATAGATGTTTATATGGCTATCAAGATAAGCTTCATGTACGTATGTATTTCAGACAATGGCGGATCCTAAAACAATTTCAAGTGGGTTCCCTTTCATATATTTTAATAAATTTTCTTACAGATATATACATTTGAAAAAAAAAAGAATTATTCCAAAATTATCTAATAAAAAAAGAAATAAAATCTCAAGAGGCACCCACTCAAGAGGCCAGGCCTCCATCGGCCGCTACTGATTTAGAGAAGACAAAGACAAGCTAGTTTTGAATAATAAAAATATAAGGAACTATTTGAAAATAGATTATGCTTGGGTAGATATCATTAAGCATTAACCAAATTAAATGCGAGAAAAAAGTGATAGAGATTATCATTATTATTTTATTTATTTTTTTAAAAAAAGTGTGCTCATGAGTACCTAATTTCATTGGTGCTATACATTCAAGTGCATATATGTTTGTGTGATTGTGTCCTATTATTAGGGTGTTTCAAGTAGAGATGGTTTAGTGTATATTTGTTGGATATTTGGAGCTTAACACTATTGGTTTACACTTTACACAAGCTATAGCTTAAGTGACAAGTGCTGGTTGATCAATCAGTTGTGTTTGTGTTCAACCAATATTATAAAAATACTTGAGAAGCTTTTAATAAATAAATAAATAAGCATTTACAAAAAATGAAATAATCATCAAAGTTGAGACCATTTACAATCATGCATGCGCATCGCATGTCACTTATTGGATCAGGCATGGGTATGACCGCCGTATTTGAATTATTGAAATTATGAAATACAGTATGTTTATTACCATTGTTGCACTATCGATCTCTCCTTTTTATTTTTTTATTTTTCTTTTTTTTTTCCCCATATGAAAATACACAATATATAACATAAAAAGTAAGAAATGAATATATATAGAACATGCCTTCAGTCCCACAAAAAAACATTTTATGATAAGAGTAAGATTTTATTTCTTCTAAATTTATGAATAAAATGTGTAATATATATCCATAGCTACTAAGTAGAAGTCAATTGTTCCACCTGTTGCTGATTTGGTTTGATTTGCTTCCTTTATGGGTCTTATGATCTAGGTCCAATTGATTGAACAACTATATCTTGGTGTCAAAATTCAAATGGGTCACTCCAAAAAGTAGGATGACAGTCCCACCCATACTAGCTCCATGCGCTCCACCTCATGATCCGACAAAAGTGGATATGGATGCTTTTTAATATATGATATATGCAAGTCGGAAATGGATATGGATGATAAGTGGATTGGATATGGATAACGATTTTTCACCGTTGGATATCCATATATATTTTATAGTGATTTTTTAAATAAAAAAAATAGATACGTAAGGAATTTATTTATAATATATCACATATGGAGTATCAACTATTTTATGAAGCTACTACAAAAATACTACGCAGATACTACCGTTGATAACCAATTTATACAAGTGTACAAGTAATTGAATTAGTAATTTTAAAATAGGTGGATATGCATAAAATTTTAACATATGGATATTCGAAGGATATCCATTTACTTCATTAACCCAGTGGATATGGATATGAATGGATAAAATTTTGGTAAAATATAGATGTGGATATGGATGAAGGTAGAGAAATATGAATAGAGATATATATGGTTATATCATCACCATATCTGTATCTGACCCATTGCCATCCCTATTTCAAATCCACAAATTCAATTATATTTTTCACCTGTTCATTCTACTCCTAACGTTGCATGAACAATATTAGTCCATGCATTAACGTGTGGGAGAATATTGCATGATATGTGGACGAAAGTCTCATATATATTAAAGAAAAAGTGGGACAAAATACTTATGTGCGCTATTCCTCTTTCACTTAGGACCAAGTGATTTTAAGATGGTTTATATAACATCCTCTATGAACCTTATATAGTCACATTAAATATTTCCCGCTTTTCAGACGCCATTAACTTTTTTTTTATTAAGTTCATAAATACACAAATTCCTAATGGTTGAAATCATGTGACTAGTTAACTAGCTACTACGAGTATTTCATTTTTCTTTATATATACATCCATGTACTATTCCTGGTATTATCTATATATACTAATAGTAGTACATAGGCGTTTATTTTAGCCTCCACCATCATTTTTCAAGTCCCAACTCATCTAAAATTTCACTAGGGAAAGGCAACGAGGTTCATATATAATCGTGAGGTTAATATAAATATATTGTCCATCAGGGTCGTCCCAAAGTTTTCGAAAATTTTTAAGGGCCTTGTGCATAAATAGAAATGGGGGCCTTGACTAATAAGAAAAAAAAATCAAGACATGAAAATCATATACAAAAAGTATTTTGGAAAGAATGAAAGAACTTTGTCTTGAAAAATTGGATTGTCATAGGTTTAAGCTTTGAAATATTTTAAACATGAGGCCCCTTCAAGTTGGAGGCCCTGTACGGTCGATCACTTCGCACTTGACAAGGGACCACCCTTTTGTCCATTACTTATGCCATGATGAGGTAAATCTTGCGTAAGAGTACACATGATAAAGCACGTTTTTGTCCAATGCAATTAGAAAATGACCAATTGTTTCCTTTTTATCTTTGTCATCTCATCATCGGTTGCACTTGCAATATATGGAATTAAACCTATCTTTGTTGTTATTAAGGTGGTCCATGATGGACTTTCTAAGAAGTAAATAAAAAGTAGGAAAAACGCTTTTATTTGTTGATATTTGTTTATATATGGTTTGAATCCAAGATGTTATGTAGTAGGGTTCGAAAACAAAAGAGATTCGAAATAACAAGTTTATTGAGTCAGCAAGTAACAAAGAAAAAAGGAAGCAACCTAGGATTCAACGACATGACTGTGTCATATCTCATGAGGCATGATTGTGTCTTATGTTGTGTTGGACAAAATTTATTTTCTACTCTGAAGCCCTGATTTATTAGGAAAAATTAGTGCACTAATCTAGAATATGAGAAGAAAATAAATAAGAATTCAACATGGAGAACCTAAACTCTAGAAAAACCAAGAATAAGAATCACTATCACTATTAGATATTCATATCTCACACAACAATATGCTTTTATCTCTCTATATAAAAAGAATTTCCTAGTGCCTTAGAGTAGTGGTCCAAAGTACCCTATTATAAGCCTATTCGAATGGTGTTTTCAGTCCATTTGAGTCTATCCCTTGACCAAATTTTTATTTCTCATAATCCCTCATATGTTTGTATGTGGCTTTACACATGATTATTGTACTCGGCTTGCTATTAATCACCCCCTAAAAGTTCATGTTTCCATTTTGACCTTTCTGATTCTCTAATGCCATTATGTCCTGATTAAATGTACCTAGACACGGATTTGATGGTCAGACTGGGGATTCCCTTTACACTCCCTAAAGGTATGTTATATTACCGTTTGCTAGTTCGCGATCATAGACGAGCGTAATATACACGTGATCAAAAATATGTTTCCTCTACTCCATCCATACCATCCGCGCATTTAAATCGATTTAATAAACTCCTTCAATCAAACAACAATTAGGTCAAAGGTAGGAGGATGCTTTAGTACATATCTCCAACTACTACTCTAGTAAAGTAGAAATTTGGGGGCATTCAAAGAGTGAGGTGGAGGGTAGAAGAAATTCAAATGGGTGCTCTTATTGTCATTGCTGACAAGTCAAAAGTGTTGTAAATTAACAACCATTTTCAGTATGATTTCACTTCATACCATTTTAATCAATCAATTATGGTACTTGTACTAGTGGGAGTGAACATTGAACCAGAGACAGCCCCAATTGCCCCAGAAACATAAACGGGTACCCTAAGCAAAATTATGCAAAGCTGTCCTAAAACCATTAACAAATGGACCAACTCACGTTCTGATTTGTGCTGTAAAGTTCTTCTCTTTTAGGACAAACAAGAGAGAGAAAGCACAGAGTTTTATAGAGAGAGAGAGAAGGCAAAAGGGGGAATCTTTGTGGTGATCAAAAAGCAGGGGAAGAGCAAACCCTTGTAGAGGGCACAGTACCCTACCCAATACCCACCTCTTTTTCTCCTTCAATCTCGCCGGAAAATCAGTTTTCCAGTCAATCATCGCCGTCGATTTTGCATCTCCGGTCACCGGTGATATCCCAGCTTTGTGGGTTTCAAATGGTTCTGTTTTAGGCCAGCCAGCACAAAACCCTAAAAAGTTTTCCGCCATTTTGGGGGTTGTAAAGTTCTGGGCATTGTTGTTTGAGGGTGAGGAGAGAGAAAAGGGGAAAAGGGTGAAAAAGAGGGAGTGGTAGAGAGATGTATGTTGTGCCGCCGCCTTCACAGAAGTCGGATCCGGCATCTGGGTCTACTGATGATTTAAGGGTTTACCAGACATGGAAAGGAAGTAATGTAAGTCTTCTTCCCTCTTCTTCAATCATGAATTTGTGTTTTTATTGGGGTTTCTTTGATTTTTCCTGCTTCTGGGTACTGTGGTTTCCCCCCCCCCCCCCCCTCACATTTTGCTCATTTAAGCTCATATGTATTGTGTTTTCTTGTTGATTTAGTTTGATATGGGTTGTTAGATTTGGTTGTGGACTAATGGCAATTATGACTTGTGGGTATGGTTTTAATTTGATGCATAATCTGCTTTTAATGGTAATTAATGTGCTGGGTATCTTAGTGGTGAGAGCAATTAGGGACAAAAAGACTGTGCTTTTTTAGTGTTGTAGGATGGTTTCTCCCCCCTTTTCTCAGGAGAGTGAACTGAGGGATATTAATGTCAGTAGCTGTAAGAATGGCATTTTTGTCTGAAGCCAAAAGCTCAAGGAAACACTGTGGAAACTCTGCCCTTTAGATATGATCATTCCTCCACCATGAAAGCACTGAGGTTTGCTAATTCATGGGATGCCAAATTGCCTGACTTGCTGACATGAACATCAACCATAGGAAGGAAAGTAGCCTCTAAAGAGACAATGTCCCTATTGATTATCAGGGCCTGTCTTCTTTTGCACTTTTCAGATTATTTTCAATGGATGTCCCTCTACCATAATATCTAGAATGTCTTATTCGAAACAACTATGCATAACAAAGAGGACTGTGAAGGTAAGTGAGCATTTTATCCGACCTCTGCCTATTTTGACAAACGAAGCAATGACCTTATGTTCGTGGTCCCTCACACCAAACCAGAACCCTTTCCTGCCTCATCGAAACATGCCATATCAGTATAGCTTTAAAAATATTTGCTAGAGAGGCCCGTTTCTCTCCTCACCTGGGTCGTACTGGCCTTTCTATCATTCGTGCTCTGGTGGCTACAAAGGAAGGTCAGTACCTTATGGATAGATATTTCTACCATTATCACTATATCCCCAGTGACTCAAATATCTCTACTACTTCACCGCCATTATACTTAGAAGATAATTGAATAGGGCCTTAGTGTATCTGACTCTAACCTAATGGAAACTCTCCACTCATGAGTTCTGGGGAAGTAGGCCTTTACCTTCTTCTTGACATAACTTTTCTCACCTTAAGTTTTCTGTGTCTAAGGTGCAGGAAATAGGCTGTATTGTGAAATGCAATAAATATTGATATCTTGGAAAGAAGCCTCTAACAGAGCTGAGAGTTGCTATTAAACTAGATTTCAGTTTTGGACTAATGATAGATTAAAACCTCCGATGCACGGAAACTTCCACTGAGGTCATGTTTCCCGTTTCCAAATTGGAAAGTCAGAAACCGAAGAAAACTTGGGGGAAACTTCTTGTTCATTGGAAGAACTACTTTACCACGTTTCCGAGTTGTTTGATACATGACATTTCTCATTTCCCGTTTCTACTTTTCCGTTTCCTTGTTTCCAGTTTCATGCTTAAAACCAATGTCTCACTTGAGTGTCCTTTATGGCTTGTTTGTTGTGAAGCAGCAACTTATCATAGTGCGGCTGGATATTCACTTCAATATTGCCTATGTTAACTCTAAAAAGCATATTTATATTTGCTTGATGATAGTTAGATAACCTTTAGGTTTCGGGGAAATAGTTAGGTGCTCCACTTGGGGCACCGGACAGTGCACATCTATGAATAAATTAGTGGTGGTGGTACTGGTGGATAAGATAATATTTCCTTTATAATTTTTCTAACCATAAAAACCAAATATTTACTCTTGAAGCACCTTACCAATTTCCTTAGGTTTCTTAGGAAAATATATTAGGGTTATTCTCTTTTATTAATTTCCATGTTTTCTAGTTTGAGAAATGATGTTTCGCATTTCTCATTTCTACTTCTTTGTTTCCTGTTTCCATGCTTAAAACCAATGTCTCACTTGGGTGTCCTTTATGGCTCTTTTGTTGTGAAGCAGTAGCCTATCGTAGTGGGACTATATGTTCATTTTTTGTGTGATTTCTCCCACAGCTTGTGTGCTGGTTAGTGTGATGGAGGCACTCTATGTAACCTGCTTAAATTATTGTTTTGTAATGTTGGTAGAACTGCTACTGTTTATCCATGGGCTTTACCATTTCTTTCTCGTATTTATTAATTTAAATTTGTAAACATTCTGATGCGTTCTTACATATGCTTGCTTGTGCATGTTCTTGTTATCTATATGGTTATGATACATCTAGTTTCTAAACCTATTTAACAGTGCTTTTTAAGCTTGTTATTTATGGATTTGTTTATTGTTCCTTTGCAGAAATTTTTGCTTCAGGGGCAGCTAATATTTGGGCCAGATGTAAGATCATTATTTTTGACCATATTCCTCATCGTTGCCCCTGTTGCTGTTTTTTGTGTTTTTGTTGCTCGAAAATTGATGCATCACTATCCTAATAACGCGGGAATATCAATCTTGGTGATAGTGGTGGTATTCACTGTCTATGTGAGTTATCTCTCTCCTCTCTCTTTCTCTCTCTCTCACACACACTCATACACACCACACTTGTATGGTCTAGCTTCCCTACATCTTTTAGTTTGTTTAGATCTCCCTTATAGTATCACTATGCTGAAAAACATCAACTTGTGTAGATTTCGGCCAAAACTCTAGTATAAAGGTGGCATCATTATCTGATCATGTAGTCATGTTATGATCAGAAATTATTGAACTTGGTTGCCTAGATTGTAAATTGTGTGTATTGAACTTTTATGGAAAGCATGATTCATGCTGAAAATTTATTAAATGAATGAGTAATAACATAATTCGTATAACATGTAACTCATGTGGTCAGTGCCTTTTCAGATACAAGTACTTCTGCAGATACATCTACTTTTGCTATATTTGAGTACTTTTTTTTTTTTTTTCTATTTGTACCCTTTCGAGATTAAAACCTTCTTCTCTGTCAATCTGTCATCCCTTGTTCAGTAGGATCCACATTTGGATGCCCTTCACCTCCTCTTTCTAGGCTGTTAATATGTTGGAAGGCTATGACCATGTTGACTTGTGTTTCATTGAGCCTTAAAGTAAATGGTTCTGGTACTAATGGATCTAGTAAGTGTATTGTGCGTCAGGATTCATTGAGCTTCATTCTTTTGCCTTATTTACTGATTCCGTCTTCTTAAAATGTGCAATGTTCTTTTTTGATGACCCAAACAAAGATGGATTAGCTAAGTTCATTCTGTTTTCTCACTTCCTCTTTAACAATACACTGACCTTGGGGCCAAAAGTTTATTGGGAACCATTTCAGTTGATTTGTGTCTAAATATGTATATAGTTCTTGACTGAAGCAGTTGCTATGTAACGAGGACATTGAACAGCAGTATATAGCTTAAGCTGCTTCTTTTTTCAATTAGTCTAGGTGTATATGTTTTCTTGCCTCCCATGATTAATGCATGTATGTGATACTTTTTACGTATTATCACTATCTTTGTTCTTTATCAATTAAGACATTTTCTAGNAATGATGTTTGGCATTTCAAATGCTCTATTACTTAATGCCTTAATGCCTAGCAGAATCAAGAGGATTATCATATTAACAGTGAAATTGCATCTGGGGAACAAATATTGTATTTATAAGAAAATTTTCTGAGAACATGTGATGGAAAAGGGATCTCTATTAAGGGATATGTTTTGGGTGTGGCTGTGTATACATTATCCAAGCTTCCAACTTTGCATAGCCCTAAACTCAGCATGCTTGGATGAAAGGTGAATATGAGACTGGGAGGCGAATGTGTGGAATTCCTCTTGTGAATTTTTTTGGGTGTGGTTGTGTGTACTTTATCCAAGCATCCAACTTGGTATAACCCTAAACTCATATGCTTGGATGAAAGGTGGATATGAGATTGGGAAGTGAAGATGTGGGATTTCTCTCCATTTCCAATGTTTCCACAGTTTTTATAAGTTGGCAAGGATTTTAAGGTTTTCCCTTACTTTCTATCCCAAGGCGAGTTCTTCAACCCTATTTGGGATGGAGGGGAAGTGAGTGATTCGGTGAACATTAGTAATTTAAGCAAATCTGTTCCCTTTGGTCAAAACATGAGAATTATAAATATAGAAGTAATGTGAGCATTTTTGTAATGCAATAAATATCTTCTTTCCTTATCTTCCCAGGCTGATTTATTCAAAAATGTATGGGTGCATCACCTTTTTTCTCATCCCTCTGAGACTCTGCTATCAGCGTTATTCCTTTCTACTTCTGTCCTTTCTCATCCTCACTTGGATTTCCGAACATGCTGTTATGAGATGTGGACCATGTTTGGCAACAAAACAGCTTGCACAATTATTTGTCGCATCACATCGTTTGACAAAGTGTCGCCAATGTTGTAGGCATTTTCATTTATCCAAGTCTAGAAAACTTTGCCCTTTTTTTTTCATTGATTGATGTACTTCCCTTGATTGTTTTTGTTTTTAATGTTAACTGGAGCTTGAAGATTTAGGTTAAGCCATGGCTAACCATTTCTTTTTAAAGAACTGTCATGTGCAAGTCTTAATTTTCTTTTCAGACACTTGTTTTACTTTTTACATATTTTTCTCGTGATTTTATACAAGCAATTTGACTTATCTGATTCAGGCTATTGATGGCAGACTTCGGGATGATAATTTACTATTGGTTAATACTTACATAACGTAAGATTCTAGCTTTATGCTATGAGCCTGGATATCCAATTCAAATTCAAGTTTTCTATCCTTTAAAGTTGTATTCTTTATGTTCTGAACTTGCATGTGTTGTGTTTCTGTATGGCTTAAAGAGAAGCTATGAGATCTGATTAATTTTGTCAAATGTGTTTGTTCATTATGATTTATCACACACTGGCTTTTTTTTCTGCTTCATCAAATCTTTGAGGAAAGTTAACCCTATTCTTTCTCTTGATTGGAGTATGCCTCTTAGACGAGGTTGGCTTAGGTCTACTCTTTCTTAAGAAAAGGCTCCCTCAATTCCAGCAGCTTTCTAGCTTGCTGTGATCTTTAGGTAGGTATTCCTGGGGTGTGGGTGGGGTTTGCTTGAGGGGCTTGGTGGGGTAGGACCCCTAAAGTAAGTGATGTGTTCACCAAAGATGTCATGCTGATTAATATTTTATTCTTTTTCTGCAGAAAAACATTGGTATTTCCTTGTTATTGAGCTTTTTTTTTACGGGTGTTTTTCTTTGTTCCTCAGGATTTAGTCCTTCTTTTGCTTACATCTGGAAGAGATCCAGGCATCCTTCCTCGCAATGCACACCCTCCAGAGCCTGAAGGTTATGATGGAAGTGTAGAAGGTGGGGGTGGTCAAACACCACAGCTCCGCTTGCCTCGCATTAAAGAAGTAGAGGTCAATGGCATCCCGGTGAAGATTAAGTATTGTGATACTTGCATGCTTTACAGACCACCTCGCTGCTCACATTGTTCAATCTGCAATAATTGTGTGGAAAGATTTGATCATCACTGTCCTTGGGTTGGGCAATGCATTGGTCTGGTGAGTACCTGCGATTCTTCTCATTTATGGTGTTGTGGTAGACATGCTCCCAGAACCATGATTATGCTCTGCTTATTATATGTGGCCCTGGCTCCCATGTTTTATACTATTACACAATGAACTCTGCTTTTCATAGACATACTTGAAGCTTTTGTTGATTAAAATGGTGACATATTTCTAGCTTTTGATCTCTTGTTAAATTTCAAAAATCTTATCTATGAATCATGCGTTCAGTATATAAAATCATTGGAGTGCTTTGCAGTTTGGTAATTAAAGGAATAATGAAACTAGAATTAAGAATGCTTGCTTATGGATTTATGGTCCCACATGTAGATTTGCATGAAGAGTTATGCACATTGATGATTGTTCAAGTTGTACCATCTAACGCGGACATAACCCAAAATTCAGTTATTTCAACTACATCAAATGATCTTTCAAATTGGTCAAGACTCTCTAGTTTATGGCCACTTCTCTATGGTACCAGTTGTTGCTTCATTGAATTCGCTTCATTAATAGGCTCGCGATTTTTATTAGGAAGTCTGTAATTAAGTTGTTTCAAATTTGTACAATTAGCTAGCATGGTAAACCAATTTCCAAGCAGTCATATTGCTCTGTTACTTGCAAAAGTTGTGACCTCTTGCTTTTCTTTTGGCATGAATTATTCAATTCGTGAAACACTGCTACACATGTTGTGTCTGTAATGAACATATTTAGAGTTAAACCTGCAAATGATATTTGATGAATGACTTCTTCATGTTTTTCCCTTTCGGCATTTCCATTTCTGTATTCGTTTTTTGTCATGTTGGTGTGTCATGCTTGGCGTCCACATTCATGAGATGATGGAATCTTGAGATTGGTCATCTTATCCATTGTATGCTTAAATTGATGACCCTTGCATTTCATTGCTGCAGAGAAATTATCGATTCTTCTTCATGTTTGTCTCCACAACTACAATATTGTGTATATATGTTTTCGCTTTCTGCTGGGTCTACATCACGAGAATCATGGATGCAGAAGAGACGACAATATGGAAGGCAATGATTAAGACCCCTGCCTCTATTGTTCTTATAGTTTATACATTCATAGCAGTTTGGTTTGTTGGTGGCCTTACAGCCTTTCATTTGTATCTGATTAGTACTAATCAGGTAACTCTTTCCCTCACCTTCATTTCTCCATTTGAAGCCCTACATTTTGTTATACATGCCTATCAATGCCCCCAAATCTAATGATCGGAATTTGTCCCCCTCTTATTTACATCTTGCAGACAACCTACGAAAACTTCAGATATAGATATGATCGGCGGGCAAACCCATACAACAAGGGAGTAGTGGAAAACTTCAAGGAGATATTCTGCACCAGCATTGCCCCTTCAAAGAACAACTTCCGGGCCCTGGTGCCTAAGGAGACCCCACCACCAACCCGACCTATGAATGCGGGATTCGTCAGCCCGAGCATGGGGAAGGGTACGGACGACATCGAGATGGGCCGGAAAGCCACATGGGGTGGAGAATTTGGTCCGGGTATGGAATCCGGTGATGGACAAATGAGTGACAACGACATCCTAAACAACATCAAGGACGGAAGATTAGGCGAGGCATCCCCCGACATACGGACACATGTGGATGAAATGGGGGACCGTCCAGGTCTTCACCCTACTAGGCATTCGAGCTGGGGAAGGCAAAGCGGGAACTGGGAGATGTCGCCCGAGGTTGTTGCAATGGCGGCCAGAGTAGGAGAGCAGAATCGGGTAGGCGGGAGCAGCAATGCTGGGAACCACCACACAGATCTACAAAAGTGAAGTTGTGAATTGCAACCCCCCAAGAGAGAAGTCAAAAGAAGCAGCAACTGAAAAGGAAGGTTTTAGTGTGTTCTTTTCTTAACTTTTTCTGGGTGTGAAGGTGGATGGGGCTGAATTTGATTAGATACTTGTTCATCCAATCCAATTTCCTTCTCTTTTTAACTTATGTGAATTGTAGGGATCAGGGTCGCTATTCAGGGTGTTTATATTGGGTTTTCCCCAAACCTTTGTTTTAAAAGATAGCTACAGGTGTGATGTATGAGTTGCGTCTTTCAACCTTTTGTGATCTTGTATTCTAACTCCTGCTTGTCTCTCTGCTCTCTCTTGCGACTGCGTAATGCATGCAGGGAGAGAAAGATCTTTCCGTGGTTATTTTTCTCCGAAGAGGTCCTTCATAGTGAATCGAGTATGATCTCATTTTTCTATCTCATCGAGTTTTGGCCTTCCTATTCTTTTGTACACTCGTAAATATATCATACTACAGGAAGTGGTTATTCTCCATCATCGACAAATCCGGCAGCTGTCTAGGTGTGCTTGTACATTATTAAGTTACTCCTACATTCTAATGTCTTATACATTTTATTCGTTCTCACTTTACATTCAGCTTACATTATATTGAGTTCAACTTATTGGTTCAGTTAAGTTGGATAAAACCTAACAAGTTTGGCATATTTGAAACTTGGAACAGTGCCAATTTGTAAAGGCAAAAACATGCTTATAGGTTAGGTAACATCTCTATACTTTTGCCCATACCTTGTTAATTTTTCAAATATCAATACGATGTCAGTCTGCTGTGTCATTCCGGGAATTCGACGGCTAAAGAGGGTGTTTGTGTTGTCTCATTGCTCTCATAAAGTTCTCAATTCCAAATTCCAAATTCACTATTTATTTATTTATTGCTTGGTTTTCTTAAAATTTACATATTGCATGAGACACAAAGTGCCGGTTTTTAGACTGGGTTATATTTGGTCAATTTTCGATTAATAATGTCTCTGCTTTCCATTTCGGGCTTTAGGGCAGTTCAAATTTTGTTAGGTTTAACTTTAGTATAAAAAAAGAAGTTAATATAATTTATCTCTAGTAGATAAGTACTCCATAAAATAATTTGAATATCATTCCGTTTTACAAGTTTGTCTTATCCATTTCATTATATACTTCTCCATCTTTTAGGAAGAATAAAAAACGAACATAATCAATCATCTTTTAGCCAATGTATCCCATATCATAGCTAGAATTCAACCGTGCGACTATAGTGATAGGTATTGGGTGGCAGATTTTATAGATAACATTGTCGACCCAGTGAACATTGATGTTGCTAGTAATTCTTTAGCTATGGAATGAAATCACCCACCTCATTTATATATATGAAAAAAGAAAAAAAACATAATCATATGTTTAGAGCTATTTGAAAAGATATTTTTCCAAATACAATACTCAATTATATCACCTCTTACATAAATACAATTATTTATAGCCCACTCTAGTATTCTAATCAACAAGGAAACTTTTATTATCAGCCTATAACTTTTTTTGAATGAGTTCATTATAACTAGTCAATTCTATATTCATTTCAATTCAATTGAATTAAACTTGGTTCAATTCGCAATATTATTATTATTATTGTTATTATTGTTGTTGTTGTTGTTGTTGTTGTTGTTGTTAATCGTTACAGTTGAATTAGTTAGTTTCAGTTGAAAACTTTGAATGAACTCACAATTAGCCAGTAACCTCTAACACTTAACTAATACTCCCTCCGTCTCGCAATTATCTTTCAAAAACACCATTTTTTTGTCCCAAAATTAGCTTTCAAACCCATGAAATCTCATAACTTTTCTATAATACCCCTCCACTAACTCACAAATACAATAAAAAATACACTTTCTCTCCAATCACACACTCTCTCTCCAATCACTCTCACTCTTTCTATTATTTTATTCTCTCACAATAATATCTCTCTATTACT
>BSSO01000564.1:0-31515 GCA_030267885.1 Mesembryanthemum crystallinum
AATATACTAAAAAAGTAAATGTAACTTTCATTTGGTGACAAACTAAAATGGCAAATGTAACTTTCATTTAGTGACGGAGGGAGTATATAAAATATAAAAATCATTAAAAAATAATAATTATTTAAAATAAATAACACAAAAGTAGTTTCACCAATAGGTAAATGGTGCACCTAGCTTATGAATCTACGTTTAAATACTATAAATCTGTATTATATGAAAATTACATATGAATCTCTGGTAATATTTTATGAATACATGAGGATTTTTTTTTTTAGTTTAAAAAAAAAAGTTCAGAAAAAAAAAATGATTTAAAATAGATATTCATGAACTTACGCTTATGAATCTGTGATTACATTGTTATGAATCTATAGTCAAAACTAATAATGTTTTTTTTTTTGGTCAAAAATAAAAAAAAACTTTGATAATTTTTTTTAAATAATGAATTTTGATAATTTTTTTTAAATAATGAATATGTGTTCATTAACTAACACTTATGAATCTGTAGTTATATTGTTATGAATATATACCATATAACTATGAATCTATAGTCAAAATCGATTTTTTTTCAAGAAATATAATTACTTCATAAAGAAAATAAAAAAAAAAATCAAATTTTATTTTTGAATAAGTTATAAGTAGTCGTTCATGAATCTACGTTATACCGGTTATGAATCTGTTGTTATATTGTTATGAATCTACAGTATAGCAGTTATAAATCTATATTCAATAGTTTAAATAAAAAAATTATAAAAAGAAATTACTATTTTTTTATTAGGTGTGGGGCCTACGCGCGCTCATGGACTACACGCGCATTGACTGGTGGGTATCAGGAGCACCCAAAATTTTGCGTAGTTTCACCTATTAACCTTTTCAGGAATTGTACAAAAGTTTTAAATTTGGATAAAGCCATGTCCAATATAAATATCAGTTTGAAATGGAGGAAGCATCATTTTGTAGTATTCCCATTGGGTCAAATTGATGATCTCAAGACAGCCCGAGTTTATGCATCACCTCAAACACTAAACACTACTCCCTCCGTCTCAAAAAGTTCCTTACGTTTGACATTTTGAGGTCAAAGTAATTAGTGAAAATATATAAAGATTAACATAGTAAAAATACTTATATTAGATTCATATTAAGAGTAATATTTTCATAATATCATCATTTTATAATTTTTATTTATATAAAATTACGATTATTCATAGTCAAAGTGTTGCATTGGAGATCGTGAAAAATCAAGGTCAAAAACTTCTCGAGACGGATAGAGTAGTTCATAAAGAACGTGGTTTGGCCATTCTAACTCTCTAGGTCTTCAGATGACTCAAAAGACATAAAGCAAACATGTCCCAAAAACATCCACAAATTGGAGGCAACAATTGATTTTTGACCAAAATGGACCACAGGTTGAAGACACAATAGTCATGTGTAATCTACGACTTATTTGGTGACCCTCAAGTAGAGCGGGCAATTTGTATCATTGGGTCGTATTCGTGTTACAATTCATATCAACTTCGTGTTAGTTTCAAATATATCAAAAATTATGTATAAAGTTACAAAATTATATTTTGATAGAACTTGATCAAATCGTGTCAAGTTCGGATTATACGCGTTCGTGTCATGTCAAGCTTCGTCAGCTCTACCCTCGAGTACCCCCCAAGACCCTATTAACTCCAACACCAATCCGACCTTGTTAACAGGAGGAGAATTGGCAGCCAAACGTTTTCCTTGTTAGCAGGAGAGTTCGCAGCCAATACCAATCCATTTTCCTGAGTTCGCAGCCCAGTAACCGGCCAGTCCAACCAAGATGGCCATAAACAGTAAGCATCCTAATTATATCCTCACTACTGTTCTCCATTAGTCACTGCAAGTGAACAAATAAATATACACCATTGGTGGTCGTAACATCGTACAATCACAACTTTAGACCATATCCTATATTCATCCTCACCAGTCGCCTCGGAAAAGCAAAACAAAAAACCTGGCCAATGCGACCCAAAAGAGCTTATCAAGGGACAAGTGCATATCAATATCGATCACTGCTTCCCGTGAAACATATTCATGGAAAGAGTTTGACCGTTTGAGCACTTTCACAATTAAAGACAGTTAGGTTTAGATAACATAAACACTTCAAAAGAATGCATATTACTGTTACGATCAGTGCTAAAGTTATATCCCATAAAAGTTTGGCTGCCAAATAATATTACAATCTACAAATTATCAAATTCTCCATGAAGTCACTGTAGGACTCGAATCCGTGCTGTGCCTGCATAATACTTTGCATGTACTAGAGACTATGAACACAAAATATCACCATCATCTGAAAATGAAAATGTAAACCTAGAATATACACAGCATAAAACTATGAACGTGAATAATGTACAGAAATAACTTCCAAGCTTTTCAACGCAGACCAAATACAAATGCCATGAACCTCCACAGGCTTCATCTTCTTGCTCACCATACGACTCTTGTAAGTGAACTCGACTCACCAGAGACTTCTTTTATTTTGTTGTGGGGGGAGGGGGGAGGTTATCATGGTGACAGAGCATATGAGGACCCCTTCCACAATAGGTTTTGCATTGACTTGAGTCCATTGTACAAAACCAACTATTTAGGGTGACTTAAACTTTATAAGGGTGACTCCAAGTTTTAGCAGGCGACTCTTTGGGTGATTTCTAAGTTTCAGAGGGGCAACTCCCACTTGGTCATTGCATTGACCAAGTTCATGCAAGACACTGCTGCGCTTCCAACAGTCTTGACTTATCATGCAGTGCAAGAAGAATGACAGAGACAACCAAATTAGCATCAAATACATGCACACTTTATGCATCATTAGCCAGATCTTGTTGTCCAACACTTAACTGTATAACAAAGGACCCCAAATGTCACCTCATCAAAGAAATATGGACACAAATAAACAGTAAGGAGCAAGGTCGCGCCAAATATTGAAAATGTCCCTGTTACTAGGTCTAGCAGTTACATATCAATAACCAACCAAAGACATTTGCTCTATTGGAAATCAAAGCACCTTCTATCCTAATGGTTCGAAGTTCAAGCCATGAGACTCCCATATTTCCATGTAAAGGAATTTGGGGATGCCAACAATTGGAAAGCCGTACACATAAGAGGGAATAGTAGAAGTATCTCATGTCGGCGAAAATTTGTCCTGGAATGAAAATACCAGTTTCACCCAGAAACATGCACTAAAAACAGTTGTTGCTTCTTAAGATTAACATATAGCATATAACACAACCCAACAAGCGTTTCAGTGGCTTACTTGCAGTTAGTTATTCATTTTGGCTGGCATCAAGTGACAAGGTCACGAACATTAAAATGATTAACCAGTAAAAAAATGAAGTAAATGCATCTCACCATTTTGTCATTAACTCCACCCGAAGCAATAGCCAGCCAACTTTAACATCATATAATAAACCCATTTGAAATCCATATGCAACAGACACTTGAACAAGACAAAAAACAACAAAGTGAAAAATGCCTCACCAGAGCAAGAGATAATTGTTCAAGGCCACAACAGCTAAATCACGTCAGTGGCCCCTGAAAGCAACAACTAAGACAATTAATACGATGATTTCAAAATGACAACAGCTTAAAAACAAAGCCAAAAACTATAACTAGAAAAACAAAACAGCATTGATCTAATAATACACAATAAGGACAACAAGAATTGGTGCTCTCATGTCGCCAACACATAACCCAGAAAGAAGTCACAGAGTGACTAAAATGGCATCATCACAACAATAGCAGTAATTAAGAATACAAACAAATATTCCGCTTACTTCACTATGTTTCTGCATCCACAATGGTGAAACACCGCCTTCATAAAAATTTGAAAAACAAACAAGCAAGCAAAAAACATGACAAGAAATCCAAAAATGAAAAATCACTACTGTTTTCTATCTGCTGACAAGTTTATATTCATAGACGGCATCACTTGGCCTCAACTCATATTCCATTCTTAAAGTCACACTAACAGACTTTAAGAAAGATAAAGATAGCAGAGAACTGTTCATCGATTCTGTAGAACAATCAAATTAAAACTATTAACAAGAGCTACTGCAGTTTAGAAGTAAGCTCATATGAATTTTCAGTACTGCTAAGCAGCTACGACGGAGAGAAAGAAAAAGGCTTTTTTCATATGCAGAGCTAGTTGAAAACAGAAAATGCAGGTCAATTCCATATGTAAGCCAAGATAGTACAACTGACAACAACAGCAACAGAGAAAACATAGACAGCAGGGTCCAGGCCATTGTATAATCTTTAATTGCACATTGCTCAAAAAGTTCGAACTCTTCTAACAATGAAAAGATGACCTGTGCACACATCAATGAAATACTAAGGCTCAGAGACTATACAGCTCATCAGGATGCCTCCATCCCACCAGATATGAAATTTCATAGACAATATCCCAATAACATTAGGGGAAAACAGATGTGGTGCACAGGTACCAATAGCAGACTATGAAAATATGGCGATTTAGTATCTCATACATAGAGACACCAACTGCCGCTGTAACCTTCCCAAGAGGCTTTTATCAATTTCAAGGCTGGCTGCAAGTAGAGACTAGAAAGAGCTAGCACACGCCTTCCTCCAATCACCACTTACTTTGCGTCCTAATCTGGAAGAACGTTGGCAGAACTCACGAGACAGTTCGTCCATAGCAGATTGAGGCAATGTACAAATTTTTCGCCCATTTTTCCTGCACCAAACACCGCGCAATGAAAAAAAGAAGCCCACAACAACCACAAAAGCATAACCAATGAAAATAAAGAGGCCTTGATTAATGAAAAATTCACCTTGACATGGGTACTTGGAAATGCTGAAGTCCGGAGAGTTTCTTGGGTTTCATCTGAAGGCTTCCTTCTTGGGATACTAAGAACGAAAGCAGCCTGGTCAAACGTTGCTGCAGTTGATGTGATGCGATAACCAGCATCCCACCTTCGATGAATACCCTCACTAGGATAAAGAAAATCCAGCTCCACAACCTGAAAGCGAGAAATAAATTCACTAATCAATACAATAATGATTAAACTAGCAAAAGAAATAGTGGGGTACAGTTGCAGTGCTGATTGCAAAACCTGATCAGTGTATCCCGCACCGCGGGACATAACGACTGCCCATCTACTTCCTGCAGTGGCCATGGAAGTTACATGGAAACCTTCCCGCCACTTTTTGTTTATCCACTTGTATGGGAATGCATCACTAACTTTGTAAGACTGCTGCATAAATGGAGTACCTAGAGAAGATCCAAGAAAAGGTATATGTTACAGCATTTGAGATATTTCGCTCTGCGCCATCACAAGAAGTATACACTAAACTTCATGTACTTACCTTTTGACATGACAACTAAAGAGCTTCCATTTTGTGCCCCCGCTATCGCACTAATGTAGAAGTTCTTCTCCCACTGATCCATGATCCATTCCTAAATCCAATAAGTCAAGATAAAAGCAAGTTAAGTACAACTGGAAAAGTGAACAGGTAAATGATTGAACAATAAACCTCAAACAGCATCATTTTTGTATAATCTATTTCCACAGATTTTCAAGGAAAGAGAGACCTTGGGAAGGAAGTGTGAAGAAAGCTCATAAACTTGAGCAGTAAAACCAGTTCCAGCATCCATTATCAGGGCCCACAAATTTGAACAAGAAGCAACACTGCTGATATATAAGCCATCCTCATTTCCCTTCTCAATATGTTGATCGAGCCTTATATCTGCAACATTATAGTGATATCTGGGGCAGAATAAGCATCCATTAGGACAATCATATAGTTGACTCCAACACAAACCTCAAGATTTTAGTAAATATTTCAGCTCATGTACCTTTGTTTCATCGGCCTACGAGCATTGTAAATACTAATCCATTGAGTAGCAGGCATTCCCATTCGGCTCTTCTTCTTTGGTTGCTCATCGTCTTCATCCTCCATAGTCAACCGTCCTCTCTTATGGCCAACTTGATATATAAGCTTCATGATAAACAGAATGTTTTATAATCAATCTATTGCCAGAAACTAACATCAAAATGCTTAAAAACAAAAGCCTATATGTAGTACCTTCTGAGCACCATCAGTATTAATAGGTCTTATGTCAGGATTTGGCCCAACAATCCCATCAAAGAGTGAAATGTATTTTGCATAGTTTGGCTCTTCATCAAACTTTAAGTTCACCACATACTCAACAAATTGTCGGAAAGGGTTTGGACAGAAACAGCACAAGGTTTCAGAAGATGTTGCCATCTTCTTCTTGCACACAAGAAAGCCCTTGTTCTCTCCCTGTAACAGAATGCAATATAAAAACTTAATTAGTACACAAAGATCGTCTTAGAGCACACAAGCACAAAACCTTGAAAGAGATGCACTGACCTGATATCCCTGCCAAGGAAGCCGACCACGGAGAAGGAAAATTAAAGTGTATGCCAGTGATTCCAAATCATCCCTCCGGCTGCCTGTTCTTCCAAGGTGAGCATGAACACTAGCATAGCGTACGGTTCCCCTGTAAAACAAGATAGAGCATCAAATCATCTGATAGAAATAAACAAGATAGAGCATCAAATCATCTGATAAATCAATTATTTTAAAAAAAAAAAAAAAAAAAAAAAAGGTAATAAACATATACACAATCCAAACTAGACCTGAAAACATCTGGTCGTTGATCATAATCAACATGTAAGCCAGTTGAGGTGTCTCTCCATTTAGTAGCTGCATAAGTGCAAGAAATTAGATCGCAACACCAGGAAAAGGAAAAGGAAAAGGAAAAGAAAAAAGCAAAACCAAAAACCAAAAGGTTTGAAACAAAGAGATAAGCAGCTTACCTAATCCAAGATCAACAAGAAACAATTTCTTCTCGTCGGGTGTTCCAGGGGTGCCAAGCAGGAAATTCTCAGGCTTCACATCCCCATGCACATACCTGCCAGAGTATAAAACATCATAAATATCTTATTCAGGTACCATTAAAAACGGGCTCAAAACAAGTTCCTTTAATACCATAGTGCAACACCCAGAAATACTACAAAATTGAAACTAAAACTGACATATGACAAAAGAAGATTTCCCGGTAAAAAGATAAGCAGGCTTCCCATATTGCTTCTAAAGAACCTCTAAACCACAAATCCAAAGACATCCCACCAACACCTGAAAGCTCTACTTCATAAGAGGTTATAAAAAATAATAATTCCATTACAACCCACACTTCAAAAGATCACCAACAATGAACAATTGAACACTTCACAAATAAAAACAACAAACTTTAAATTCACATGCTTTTTGACAAACTGATGCGAATGAGGGTGACGTCATACACCACTTCCATATTTAATATTAGAAAATTCAGGGGGGGGGGGGGGGGAATATTACAGATTAGTGTCCAATTTTCTCCTATCCACTAATGAATAATGATAAACTTATGCCTCTTCAGAGCTTCCTTTGATAACAAATATTTGCCTGCATGCAATAACTTAAGCTAAATTCTCATCTCACATAAACAAATATAGACAAGAGAAAGTTTACCCTCTTGAGTGCATTTTCTCCAGAATGGAGATTGCTTCAATTGCGATGCATGCAACCATCTCAATGGACATTCTGCAATCATTTATACATAATTTATGAGATTAAACCCATTCAATGGTAACATTTGAACAGGAAAGCAAAGGGAGGAATATAACCGTATAAGCTACTTACGAGTGAGAATTGTTATTCCAAACATCCCAAAGGCTTGGACCTAGCATATCCATAACCTGCATCAACTCAATGTCAGCGATTATTCCCAAAGGAACAGCACATTCTAAAGTGCAAAAAAACCAAAAACCCATACCATGACATAATAGTCGCCTTGACGTCCCTTGTAATGCACCCGAGGTACTCCATGACTGCCACCAAGAGCGCTGAGAAAAGAGAAGGAAAACATAATGAAAATGCAGATATCAAAATGATGAAACTTCAACTCTGCAAAGGAACCAGACCACGATATATAGCTGAGAAGCAGAAAAGCACTCACTTGTAAACTTGCCATTCATATGGAGGCCCATAATTACAACCTTTGCTGCTCCTATGCTCAAACTTCAAAGCTACCTGGAGAAAAGTAGACAAGACAAAAATCCATATCAACAATGTACATTAAAATTGCAAACAATTTGATTAATAAACTTCATACCTCATAAGCTCCTGGACCGGCTCTTTCATTTGGATTTCCACTAACACGTCTGCCAACGTAAACTTGACCAAAGCCACCTTTTCCTAGCTTTTTGTCAATTTTGTAAGTAGGAGAACCTCCCACCTGGACCTGTTATGAATCCAGCAAACTCAATAAGCAGCAGCTACTAGCTAATCATCCCACAATTCAATGTCCATCAATACATTATCCAACAAACCAACAGCAAACCTAATCACAACCACCTGACTTTGATAACTAAGGTGAACCAACAAACAAACCAAACATAACAGCAACAAACTTTATGGAAAGAACAATAAAGAAGAAGTATAACAAATTCTTTGGGATCCTATGACCTGTTAATAACCCATCAACAGCTCCAAACTTCACCCTTTAACTTCAAATGCTAATACCCTCACCCCCACCCTTAACCCCAACCTCCACACTCAACAAAACAAGACTGCTAGTGACAAAATAACTGCAAAGAAGGAATCCAAGACCGTGACACAAAGAAATCCATATTGAAAAAAGGGATTCTTCAACACAACTCATAGGCAATAAAACATGTTTCAAACAACACCACCACCCAAGATAACAAGTAAAAATAACATAAACATATCAAAAACTATAATGTACTACTTAGCAAGCTCTAAACTTTGTAAAATACATTCAATAGTCTGACTAATATCATAATCATAAACTTGACAACCCAAAAAAAAAAAAAAAACAGAAATGAAAAGACAAACCTTGTCAGGGACGGGAGCGGCGTTTCCATCATCATCAGCCCTATCACCACTCCTTCCAACGGCATTACCACCACTATCATACTCATCCATCTCTCTCTCTCCTACCTCTTCCTTCACACCAACACCAACTAAACCCGGTTCCGCCTCGTTCGCCTTCGACGTCGATACCTTCACAACATCAACACCCTTCTCATCACCACCACCATCACCATCCGCCACCACCGGCGCCTCCTCCTCCGCCGCTACCGCCGCCGCTTGACGGTTGTTCCTCCGACCTCTACCTCTGTTACCGGCGTTCAATCTCGGCCGTCCACGTCCACGTCCTCGTCCCCTCCCTCTCGTCACTTTCTCGCCGTCGATTTCTCGATTAATGTTACCGTTACCGTTGTTGTTGTTGCTGTCGTTGTTTGTTCGTTGATTCCTCGTCGATGCACGGCCTCTGCGCACTCCGCTACGCAGCTCCGGCATCGTTCTTCATCGATCAATTCTCATCAATTCTCTCTCTTCAAACCCTAGCCGATGTTGATGATGATTCGGTACCCCGAATTTCATCAAATTTCCGGCAAAATCAAATGATTCTCCGGTGAATCGGCGACGATCGGAGAGAGAAAATTAGGGTTTTTGAATTGAAAATGGTGAATTGAAGATCTAAGACGGGAATTGGGGGTGGCAAGAAAAACAATGGCTGCTTTTCCTCTGGTTTGTTAGAGAGAGAGAAATGGAGGAGAGAGAAAGACACGTCTCAGGGTTTTCTTGATTTTTTTATTTTTTTATTTTTGGTTCCTTCATTTAAGTAAGTAGTATTTCTAGGAGAGCGTTAGAATTTTCGAGAGACCGCCTAACATCGGCAGGATAAGCTGAGTGGTAGTGAAGTGGAGTGCTAATCTTTCTTCTCAAGTAGCAACAATGGCTTCCATTAGGGTTGGTGGGAACATGCTCAAATTTGATCACATCTAGTGCTCATTTTTTTTGGTTTGGATTGGTGTGAATGGTTCGGTATATACTTGATTGTTGATGATGTTGAGATTGCGAGTTATATATTAAATTGTTGATGATTTTGAGATTTCGTGGTGATTGAAGATTAGTGTGTAGGTATTGCAGATCAGTGGCGAATCTTTAATATTACGGTGGTTTTTAATGCAGAGATTTCGAAAGCAATTGGAATGTCGAGAGAGATACGTAACGGTTAAGAGGGTTGTTCAACCGCCAAAGTCATTTCCCGGGAAATACGGTGGTGCATAGATTTTCCTTGTATGTATATGTTAATAATAAAAAAAATACATTAAGTATTGGATAAATACAAGTAAATTTTGCGTTAGTTAATTATTAACCGTCACTAGAATATTCACATAAACACAATAAAAGAAATTTTTATACAAATCTCATGTGATGCGAATGTAATATGTGATGGACACGGTTACTTCAAAACTAACTTAGCAGCGAACTATTACTTGTTAAGTGGAAAAGTCCCACATGGGTAAAATAGAAGAGGATTGAGGTGTTTATAACTAAAAGGAGTTACTCCACCGATTGCCAATTGGTTTTGGTTTGGAACCTCCTCCATGATATGGACACTCTCTAATGAGCCCAAATATTGAAAATTTAACATGGTATCAGAGCGGGTTTAAATTTTATAACTAGATGAGCCATTGTCAATCATTCCTATTTCTATGACCCCTGTTGGCCCACATGTTGTGAATCCCAAAAGTGGCATTTATGTGCGGCGGGGTGCCCTAGTTGAGCCCACCCGCGTGTGACAGCCTATGTAGGCTTTGATGTGCTCACGCTTCAACCCAAGATGGGTCTTTGCATGCGGTGGGGTGTTAAATGGGAAAGTCCCACATGGATAAAATAGAATAGGCTTGAGATGTTTATAACTAAAAGGGGTTACTCCACCCATTGACAATTGGTTTTGGGTTAAAGCTCCTCCATGTTATGCCCACTCTCTAATGGGCCCATATGTTGAAAATTTAACATTACCATTCAGTAGCAATGGCTCCCTGGGATTCAAATCGTTGATCAAAGGAGGAATATAATTTTACAATAGTTGTTTTTTTTTTTTTGGCATAGATGTCGAAAGCAATTGTATATCTCAAGAAAGAGAGAAATACAGAGTAGCGGTTAAGAAAGTTGTTGAAAAATCAGAGACATTTAGCGTGAAATACAATGCCACATAAATTCTATGTAAGTAAATATTAAAAGCAAAATCAAATTAAGTAACGAATAAATACAAATGGAGTCCAAATTAGTTAATTATCAATTGTCAACAATGTTCACATAATTACAGATCCAGTGCGATGTGAATGTTATGTGGTGGACACGGTTGCTTCAAAATATATGTTTCTTACAGGTCATAAGTTTTATAGTTTTACTTATTAGTTTAGTAGGTTTGCGTTATAAGTTCTATAGTTGAACTGGAGTATTAGTCTTCTATATGTTAACTAGTAATGGCGGTAGAATAATATGATTGGGAATAAAATCGTTGAGTTTTTCCTTTTATAGATGAGTATATATAGGGATACAATCCTAAATGGGCCATAACAAGTGTTTGGCTTATGTATCTAACTACAACTAAAAATTACATAATAATATATATTTTATCAATGGCTTCAAAATATTTGATTAGGAATAATAATCACACCTGCATCATTGCATATCCGATCCACCCAATGCGACATTAGTAGATATGGATGATATTAAAGGGATGAAAGGTGGGTGGAGATATGAATGACGACCGAGTAGGATATGAATGACGGTTTATCATCCATTTATCCACCCGTTGCATATTCATATCCATTTAAATATATAAATTTAATAAAATACATTAATGAGGTCAAATATATAAGGAGGTTACCGGACTTTGGCAACACAATTTACTTTTTTCAGTTATTCTTGTATGAGTTAGCCTCATAGATGAGGCTGGTAATTGGAAGAAGAAAATGTAGTACTTTCAATACTTGGTGGGGTATCAAGTGCCACATTTTTCTTCTTTAAAGAACCAGCCCTCATGTATAAGATCGACTCATAAAAGTTTTTGTGTACTTTCTAACAACATCTGTGTATTGATTTTAATATTTGGTACATATTATTTTAGCGTTTGTAATTTAGATTCAAGTTAATCTTCAAAAGGGGAAGATAAAAATTGAAAAGAAGAGTTTTTGTGCATATATTTTTAAATTGATTGGATGTCCAATGGATATCAATTTACCCGCTTCATCTAATGGATATAGATATGGATGGATGAAATTTGGGTAAATGGATATGGATATGAATGTAATAAAATAAATGGATATGGATATGGATGGGTCAAATAAAGAAGAGAATAATCATAGATTTTTGATACTTATAAATGAAATAATGTTTTTTGGATTTATAAAAAAAAAAACACAAAAAATGATATAAGGCGATCTTAGATATTCTCTATGTAAACTAATTTTGAACATACGTGATATTTTTAAACTGAAATCGATATTTAACCATTTTACATAAATCATATTATAAGACCGTCTCTTGTAATACAGATCGCAACGGAAATCTCAACTTTTGCAACCGCAATTCTTTATAAAAACGCTTAATAAATTCTTCTGCTGCCCTATCCACACAACCACCCCCACCCAAATCACAGTGATAATCATCATCAACAACATCTATCAACGGCTGCAATTTCATTGGATCATTCAAGATCACTCGTCGGCCCAATGGGCTCCTCACATATCCAATTGCTGGCCCACCAGGAAGCGCGTGGTGTACACGCCTATGCCGGTGTGAGTGGTTGTTATAGTGGTGGAGGTAGTTTGGGTTATAGTAATACCTCTTGGACCTAGTCATATGAGATGCGAGTGGTGTTGCCGGGCTGCTACTACAGCTGAACTCGTACTCCTTTGGGCACGTGATCGGCGCGTGCACATCGAGTGACCGACACGTGACTGGCACGTGCACGTCGAGTGAGCGGCAAGCTATGGTGGTGTTGCATTGGTGGCGTACTATGAGGTCTCCTAGGGCCTTCGCTAGGATCTTGACACGAGTTTTCAAGAATTTGAGATCAACCATTGATTCTACTTGTCTTATTCCTCCACTGGGTGAGAAAAAACCTGCAAATATCAAATGTATACGTGCATCGAATCGCCTGCCAGACCCATCCTCAATCTAAACAAACTGTCTCTGATTAACCATTGATTTCCCCCTTAATTGAGATGATCATGATCCAATGGTGAGATTGGATTCTAGAGAGACAAAGCTAGAGAGATGGGTGGAAGAAAATCAGAAATGGCGATGATAAGTTTTCATTTGGGTATTTATATAATGCAAGGTTTAGTAAGAAAAGGAGTGAAGAATAACGGTTGAGAAAAATATTTATGTACAATTTTGGGGGGTCTCTTGGAAAACCTAGAAGATGGGGTAACGGAAATGAATGAGCAAGTAAATGAAACTTATAGGTCCATTTCTATTTAATGTATGTTTTAATAGGAGGATATTAATGGCAAGGTTAGCTAGGTTGTTAATTTATGAGAGGTTCATGTTTCTTGTCCATACAAGTTCTTTTCTACCCAAAGACCATCTCAAGTTTGGATAAAGGATGAGATTTGTATATGTTCCACCGCAATGATTAGATGCATGAAGTATGGGCTTGATTAACTTGGTTGTAAAGAGATAAGATGTGTCAATTTATGATTAGTGAAACAAATTACAACTTGTAAGGTTAGGGATTTAAGCCATCTAAAAAAATACTTGAATTGGAATCAACAAGTGGTTGGTGTGAGTGGTTCAAGGTTGTGGGTTCGAATTTTGTGAATGGAAAAACCCCTTGCTGGAAGCACTTTACCCCTTCGTGGGCCGAGCCGTTACGAACAAGATTAGTCTTGGGTCAAAGGATTAGGATGGACATATGGTTCAAACACACCTACCCCCGAAAAATAAGAAAAGAAAAATTAAATTGGGGAGTAATTTATTTGTACAATACTTGGAAACCGTTTTATTTTTTTTCATATAATTAGTGGAAGTAACATATTTAGCTTTAAATAAACGTAATTGTTAACCGCGTAACAATTTATTTGTTTTATAAGTTATAAGTGGAAAAATTAACATTGTTCACTGGAATTTGAATAATTAAAAAATTATAGTGTCATTATGTGTACTCCATATGTCTAGATTTGACCTTTTCAAATAATAAGTTAGTAGTCAAATTAAAATTTATAAACTTTGATTACGAATATATTTGTTGGGTTCCTCTCAAAGAGTAGTTTTGAAAGATATCACTCAAATTAATTTTAGCTATTGTATTGTATAAATTATTTCTAGTCAAAAATTATTTTAAAACCTCAAAATGTCTAAACGGATGAGTAGTAGTTAGAAAGGAGTATGTATACTTGTGAGAGGAAACTTATATTATGAGATTTCTTACTCTCATAAAAATAATTACTACACTCTCCAGTAAAGAGAGGGGATGTTCTAAATCTAGCTAAGAAGGCTTGCTTTCATATTTCTCATGTGGGCTTTTTGTGAGTAGATAACTACAGTAGATATGGTGGTCCCTGACAATGATCATATGGATAAGATTATTATTTACTCCTTATTTTACAATGCTTTGTTCAACATAGATATTGCAATCATAGGGTTCACGAACGAAAAGAATCCCAATAATTATTATTTATTTGTGTAGTATGGGATTTAAATTCGAATACGACGTGCACAAAATTCTCATCTAAGGTGCGTTCGTTTTACCTAAAAATATTTGAATATAATTGAATTGAACTGAAATAGAATTGATTTGAAATAGAATTGAATAAGTTGAAATGAACACACCTTGAATATTCTATTTGTTTCTTAAGGATCCCTTCACTTTGCACTATTATTGAGAAGGTTTAAAAGAACCAATATAATTAGAGCGTAGCAGAGCCGTTAATTAATCAATGCAAATAGCGGCAATGGAGTGAAGCCAATCAACTTGAAGCATTTCAAAATATATATAAAATGTAGGATAATTATTGTAAAAATAATGGACTAACTAACTAATGTTGAAACTGTTTAGAATACTCTTGTGGCAATTCATTAAAATTGTGCAATTTTGTTCATCTGCATTTGAATACATAAAGCATGATGAATACTCCCTTTTCCAAAGTAAGTTTCCTTTTAGGCTATTAAGAATAACATAAATTGATTATCTTTTTAACATATAATCATAAGAATAAGATAAGTTAGTAAGGGCATAAGAAAAGGTGAAATAAGGGTAAAGTGAAAAAAACTAATCATACTTTTACATTGCACTTGTTGAATGACATTTAGTGGTTGTTTGGTTCCCATTAGAAGGTTTCAATTCTCAAGACGTTAAAATTACTGAGATTCTGAGGATTATAAATTCTAGAAAAGTACAAAAACTTGTTTTGTTGAGCACAAGAATCCAAACTTCCTACATAAGTTTCAACTTTCCCGACCCATTTCGTGTATTTTAGGTCAACCAAACAACTCAGCAATTTATATTTATATAACTTGCTATGTTTTTGAAGAGAAATGCTAATCACACTCTCACTTTGAGAGTGCAACCTTAGGAGGTGACACATGGATTTGGCAATAAATTATTTAAGCTTTTTAATTTCTTTTTTCTCCACTTTGTGAGAGAAGAGGGATGCAAGTGCAAATTGCACTCTCAAGTGAAAGTGCACATAGCACTCATCGTTTTTGAATAAGGAGTATTGAGAAATGCACATACGAATACACTATCTGCGATTCTAAGCAGTTAATTTTTTTTTTTTGGGTAAGTACCTCGTTTTGCGTGAATACTTTGATACTCGATCTTTTGGGGTGGTATTGATGTTAAATTGTTAAGCATGTCAATTTTGTCCAACAACATGCTTTCAATTTGTTGGATTCCGTTTATTTATGGGATTATAATGGTGATATTGACTGGGGACACGAAAGAGGCTAGTAAATGAATGGAACAAAGCCACAAACCAAGACAGCTTCTCAATGTACAATTTGCCCATTTCTCAGATTGTGACAATACAAGTAATGCTTTTAATTTGAACTCTATGGAAGATCCCCTTCATCTCTAGACAACTTATTGCTTTTTCTTTTCATTTGGCGTTTTCTTGCCATTGAAAATGGAGTTTATACTTTATGCCAAAGAGATGCTTCAAGAAGAGTTTACAAAATTGATGGGTATAGGTGTTAACCATTTCACACCAAATTGTATGAGGTATGAGGCAAGACATTGTAGGGGTATTTGGCAAATATAATTTCAACTTATTGAATTAGTACACCAGTCAAATAAGGTGTTTACTAAGTGGCTGATAGGCTTGGCTTTTAACATCCCACACTTCAACATATGAAAAGCCACTATGAGTAGCTTTTGGGGTTGGCTTGTGCCTGGTGAATTGTACTTCAACATATTTACAAGGTACCAGATTATAATGGCCAACTAATTTTACCAAATACCTTTTACAAACAACCATAGTTACCTGCCGGTTAAAGCAGCTAATGCAACCAACCAACACGTACCAGCTATCAGCCAACAACCAAGGTCACTAGCCATTTTTCAAACAGGACCTTTACCACTTTTTCTTCTCCAAATATTGTCTCATAGGAGATTATCTGTAATCATTCAGTTTTCAAGTTCGATCAGTTTAATAGTTTTGTATCATCTCATTTTATTTCAATACAATTACCTTCTCTTTTACATATTTAACAGTTTGGAGTAATAAAAAGTCTCCATCTATTGATTAGCCTTGTTCAAGTCACCAAGAGCTGATTGGGCCTAGCAACTGCTTAGCTTTGTTCAATTCAAGTCCAATCCTTGGTCTTGCTCAGGCAGCCCAATTCACCATTTTTCATGGGCCAAAACCCATTAACAAGGCTCAATCTCCACAATATATAAAAAGCAATTAACTATTATTGCAACTTTGAAACAAATCAAAAAAAAAAAAATAAAAAATACTAAACTCACTCTCAAGATAAAATGGAGAAATGGGAAGGAAAAGTGTGCACCAAACTACCAAACACCAAACCACACCAGATCTGGCCACTCTTCAAGGATTTCTTCAACCTCCACAAATACTTCCCTTCTCTATCAAACTCCTATGGTATCCATGGTACTAATGGTGAGCCCGGTTGCATCAGATTCTGCCTCGGCTCTTCAATCCCACCGTCAAAGGGATCTGATGATCACAAGATCAACGGTGGAGAGGTTGCCAGCTGGTCCAAGGAGAGACTTGTAGCTGTTGATGAGGTCAATAGGAAGTTGAGGTATGAGTTGGTGGAGTCAAATATTGGGTTCAAGAATTATGAATCAACGGTCAGGATTAGCCCAATACGAGATTGTGATGATGATGATGATGATGATGATGATCAAGATGGGTGTGTGATTGAGTGGGTGTTTAGTGTGGATCCTGTTGAAGGGCTGAGATTTGAGGATTTGGTTAAGAAATATGAGGTGGGTTTGCAAAGGATGGCTAATACAATGGAGGAATTTATTACAAGTAATTAGTTTAGTTAAATTTTATAAAATTGTAATTTCTAAAATATAATGTGGTGCAATGTCGATGTTTACCATCTGGGATTGTCAAAATGCATAATTGTCCTTTTTTATTTATTTCAAGAAAATTGTTCATACAAAAAAACCCATTTGCCTTTTTTTTTTTTTTTTTTTTTGCAGGGGTGTTTGTGTTGGCAATATTTGTTGAGCGTGGCTAGATGACACTTTTTAATGTACGACCTTGGGTATAACACAAATGAATTGGTGTAGATATTCCCTATGAAATCTAAACCCACAATTTAATGTATAATTAAGATTAATACTTGTTAGTTTTATCAGCTAAGTTAGCATGTAGATTTCAAATTTTCAATTAAAACTCTTATTTAAAAAAGTTGACTTTTGTGATGCCGTCGTATCCATTCATCGAGTTGACCCATTACAAATGTGGTAATTAAAAAGAGAAAAAAAAAGGGAATCACTGCAATAATTGAATTTAAAGTAATTTAATTTCATAAAGTTTGTATTGGAAAAACTAACAACAAAGTAAATAACACCATCTTTCACTCTTCAGTGAGTGTGCTGAGCAACACGACCATCCACGATCTGAATCTTGTCCATCTTCGATCCAAGCAGGACACAAATTAACATAATTGTATTCGATTCTTAGCATAAACAAAAGTTTTGAAATATGCCAAATGACAAACCTAGCCAGATTTTAATACTTAATTAAAAAGCTAAAGTACATTGAACTTGTTGATCCTAACATCCCATGTGATTTTCATCTTTAATACTCTTTATGTAGTTTTCACTTTTCAATGTATTTATTCAACTTAGGCCCTGTTTGGGGTGATTGCTAATTGTCAGTTTTTTTGGAAACTCAAAACCAGTTTTTGGAAACCACTTTTTTTGGTTTTCAGTTTTCTGTTGTCAATTTTGAAAATAAAGCAGGGAACTGTATGCACAAAAAAAAATCAGCTTTAAATTAAATTTCTACAAAGAGATGAAAATTTTTCAAAACCAAAAAATGGCAACTGGCAACCACCCCGAACAGGGCCTTAGTTTAGCGTTGCAAATTTATTCATTCTAGTTCAATTAAGTTTGGCAGCTTATGTTTCTGTCATATATTACTATTCATTTAATTTGTCTAGCTTAGCTTAATTCTAAAAATTCACTCATTTTAATTCAGTTCAGTACAGAAATGCCATCCTCTGAGATCTTACAACACTCCTAAGGTAATAATCTCATCATACTATTTTGGTTAATTTGAATAAAAATTAAGGAAAAAATAGTATAATGAGTACAAAAAAACAGCAAATTGTAAGTAGAATAAATAAAAATCAATGAATTTGGCAAAATTTAGTAGAATTAACAAAAATCTATAAAATCAACAAAGCTTAAATATAAGGCAAATTCTTGTTTGAGACATATATTATCAAATTATTAGATGATACGCATGAATAATAAGGGTTTGTAGGTTGGGCCTAGATCCACTTATTGAAATTGGGCTAATTGGTGGCTTTATTGAGACTAGTCTCATTAGAGATAAGCTGCAAATATAAAAGTATCACAAAACAAGTCCAACAAAATTTCTAGAGTAAGTACAAATATCAATTTCGATAAAACTATACTAACCAGCTCGTTTCAATGTGATTGTCCTTCATTCTATTTTGAAATATCTCAAAATAGTAGATTAGTTAGTAACTTCATATTTAACCAATCAACTTTCATTATTACCACCATAATATAATCTGGCTGTTTTTTGTAAACAAAAACAAACTATTAATGGTTGAAAATTTATTTATTATAGTTTTCAGATTCTCTTTATTTATTATAATTCCGATTCTGCTTGAAAAATCTATAAATATAGTCATTTTAACACAGAGTGGCATATTAAAAATACCAAAATTTCTATGAAGTAGTCTCATTTGTGGCGTCATACATGAGGTCTGTTAATAGAGGAGATCAAAGCAGTACTTATTAGGTACCACTTTTTCAGTTTTTTTTTTCTTTCAATATCAACCTTCATGTATGAGGCTGCCTTATAGCAGACTAGTTAGATGGAGAATATATCAAATTTCCTTTATTTGTGTTAAGTATTTTTTAAATATCTATGTTTGGGGTTTGGTGTTGGTCCATTCTTTTGAGTCAATATATAAGTACCTTCCTAGCTCCACTCCACTCCACCATGTCACAACACCTCAAAAACACACACACACACACAAATTAAACTCTCTCTTCCCCTCACTTTCTCTCTCTACCACCCCTCTCACTTTCTCTCTCTACCATCCATGGAGGCATACCAAGAGTCTAGAAAGTGGGAGGGACAAACCACAGTAGACCTCAAATCCCACTCACCAGACCAAATCTGGCCACTCATCTCAGACTTCTGTTCCCTACACAAGTGGTTCCCCCACGTGGCAACTTGCCATTTGCTCGAGGGGGTCCCAGGTGAGCCGGGTATGATCCGCTACTGCGCGTCCACAGAGGTACCCAATGGTAGTGGGGTCCAATGGGCCAAAGAGAGGCTCATCATGATTGATCAATCAGAGAAAATGTTCTCATACGACGTCGTTGAGAGCAACGCTGGGTTTAAGTCTTATGTTGCCACCGTCCGATTGGAACCGATTGACGGCTCTGATGATGGGTGCGGGTGTAGGATTGTGTGGTCGTTTGTAGCGGATCCGGTTGATGGGTGGACTTTTGAGGGGTTGGTGGAGTTTCTTGAGTTTACTGCTCAAGCTATGGCCCAAAGGATGGAGGAGGCTTTGGGGAATACTAACTGATTTTGGATCCTTTCCGTTATCCTATTTTTTGCAGTTTATGTATTATAAGTATAAGGTTACATATAGATCTGTTAAATAGGTCGACTCAGCAGATTTTTGAGTCGGGTTGAGATTATGATGTTTTGAGTGAAATACATATTTTGATTACTTGGGTCACTTTTGTATTACGGTGGAAAATTTAGTGATGTTTCAAGTCCAGATGGTTTTCATACCCATCTGAGTTGTTTTTAGTAAAAATCTTCTGTCCCACCATATAATACTCTATCTCCTATACCACTCTCACTCCTCTATACACATTTGACACGTATATAAGCTTTTTATGTTTTCTTTTTATTATTAATCAATAATAAAAAAAGGGTCCGATGTTCATTAGAATATAAATGTGATATATAAAATGAAACATGTAACTAAGATAAATAAGATACATAGGATAGATATTTAGCTAAGTTTTGAGTAATTGCAAGAAAAATGTGATGATCTCATGAAGAAAATATGTTAAACTTGGTTTTATAACATGATTGGTATCCACTTGCATTGGGACAAACGTAGGAGAATTTGATACTGCAAAAACAACAAGTAACATCAAATGATTAAATGTGTAAAGGTCATTGTTGTAATATTTTGTAAAGAATATTTAATTTGGGTGATAAAACTGATAATGGGGTGACTATGACTTGTGGACTTGTGGTGTCAAAGGTTTCTATCTCTAGTGGAGTTACTTTCTCTGATGGAGGTTCAATTCTCACTTTGCACCCATTTGTAATTGTTTGGTTACTTGATAATGAGTGAATGACCATTGTACTCTTGGTTAATTTACACATGTTCGAATACTGGAAGACTGACTCTTTATTGTGTTACACATGGAGGTATATAGTCATATAGACCATGAGCAAAGTACTTAGTAACACATTTAAAAGTTTTAAAGTTATGGGTAAATAAAAATCAGAGACTCAATCAAAGGTATTAGGAGATATAATGATTGTTTGGGTTATCAACAATCAGTTTAAACTTTTGGTTGAGTTGGTTTATTCAAATCATATAAGAGCTTCAGTGGCCATTAGATCTTGAGTTCGAATCCTGGCTCAACCTAGGTAGGCATGGCTTGTGCATGATTGATGCTAGGTCAAATTTTTGATTGAGTTGGTTCATTTATAAGGTTCAAAACTAAACAAGTTCTGTTATATAGTTGTCTGTTGAGAATCTATATTATGCACATATATTTTCAATATAATATCTTTTATTTATTCTAATTGAATAAAACTGGAATAATTAAAATATTAATTTATAATATTGTGAGTTGCGGATTACAAAGTGTCACATTTTTTAGAGAATAGAGGGAGTAATAGAAATGAATGACAAGATGAACATAGTTGTTATCAAAAAGCATGTACATAAAATATACTAGGTTCTTTGCTTTATCATAGTTTATTAGAGTAGTAATTTGGATGGTAGTGGTAATAAGCAAAAGTATGATTGATTGAGGAGTTATGTTACCGAACACTTGGTGCATGAGAAGATAAGAAAGAATATAATCCAGACATGGAAGAAGAATCTTAGAATCCTAATCTTAAATCTTAGCCACCTTTGACAGAGATGAGAGACCAAATAGCAACTGCTAAAAAGCTTATTCTGTCTTTTTGTGAGTTACGAAACGATGACTTATGAAAACGAACTTGTTTGATTTTAAAAAAGTGAGAGACAACGATGATAACGGTCATGACAACGCACACAAAAAAGTCATACTACAACTCTTTCAAGGTTCTCTTGGCCATAATAACAAGTAGTCCCTCCCTTCTACAAACAAGGTGACACATGTGTAAGTTGCGGCGTCATTTTTTTTAGAAAACGGAGGGAGTAATAATGGAAAAAAAAAATGGAATCTTTTTGGAATATTCTAAAATTTGATGTAATGTCTACAATCTCTTCTTTTTGAAGTGGGTCGATAGTATCCTTAAATTTTTCAACAAAGCGACCAACAAACTATTGTAGTCATTGCAAGGGGTATCCCAAAAAATTCCGAAAAAAATAAAAAAAATAATTAATATTCCTCATGAATTACCACCTCCAATCACAATTTTGAATCAACATTGGCCGTGCAAGATCAACCCACGTGTCGTGAAGTTGTGCCGACGTGTATGGACTTTATGAGACACGACCCACGGCACGATCATCGGCCATTGTGATATGTCTCCTTCGTAGAGGCGACCTAGACATGACTCACGGGTTATATTTGTTGCGCTGTGTTTTGTGCCAGCACGTGTGTGATATGCCCTTTATTTATTTTTATTTTTTTTTTCAAAAACCCTATATTACAAAATAGAGTGAGGAAGATTTGAACGGAGCAATTTGTGCAATTTTTGTAGGAATTTGACCTTGACAAGTGATCAGCGGCTCTTTCGAAGTCTACAAGCATAAAGAACATATTCATAAAGTCGACCAGCACAAGAACATATCCAAAGTCTACCAGCACAAGAATATATATCCATAAAGTTGGCTCTATTTCTTAATTTGCATCAACAAATGAGAGGTTGTCTTTGTCAAGTCATCTTAACCAACAATAGGAAGCAAGAGAATAAATCAAAAAAATACATACAAATAAACTTCCGTCTTCAAGTAATACTAGCCACTTATGTTCCCTATTTCTCAAAGAATAAAGTTCCCTATTTCTCAAAGAATAAAATGAAAAAAATAAAAAAAAAATAGTACTAATACAACTGGTTTTACAATAAAATCCAAAGTTAAAGTATCGCTATTCACAAATTTGTATGGGCTACAGTGCTGGCTTTGATCCAATAACACTGCTCACCCATTACTCATAGTTTCGCAAAAGCACATTTAGAATTTAAACCCGATACATTTATTATCATTCCCAATATTTATTAGATTCAAAATCAATTCAATTTGATTCCGATACTTATTATTATTTAGTCTCTCGCATATTACTATTCCTTCATTTCTTGTTTAGTTTAGCGTGAATGAAAAGGCGAGGTCCCACAGGCCACAATGCAGTAATTATCACGGAAGAAGAGAGTTCCTACTGCAACATTTCAAAAAGATGGATTTTATATATCACAGGTACCAAATGTTTAAGGCAGTGTTGCCAAAAAGACAATTTGCAGCTGCAGAGCCAGGCAGAGTGCCCACAAAAGAATGTCATCTTCAATGAATCAAGGACCTGCCCATACACTCCTATACAATTTGCAGTTGCCACACTTTCTAAGAACACATATATATAAACTGCCAAAATGATTTCCCCATAAATTTCCTTCCCGGGAACCCCTAATGCGCAACTGGCTATCAAGTCGTGCTTGATGTCAATCAATTAAATCTCCAGAACTCGCTGAAAAAGCTAACCTTTTCTCCATCCAATCAATGATGTCTTGCGCAATTTCTTCGCGCTCAGGTTCGAAGAGAAGGTCGTGTAAGAAGCCATCATAAAGCTTTATATCTTTGAACTTGGAGGGTGCTACATTGTAGAGGTCCTGAGAAGCCAGTGGGTCGGTCACCCTATCTGCGGTTCCATGAAGAACAAAGAATGGCACAGTGATGAATTTGAAATTTCGTGTCAAATAAGAGGTGATGCGCAAGATCTCATGCCCAGTTCGGACCCTTATTGGACCGGTATAAACCAATGGATCTGAGTACTTGGCTAAAAGTTGAGCTGGATCTCTTGAAACTGGAATGCCCCTTTTGTTGGCGCCTTTGAACTGATACCTTGGTGCAACCAAAGAAAATATAGGTGCTATAACCTACAATGGATAGCAACAACAGCATCAGTGTCTTCTCCAAAACCCAAAAAAAAAAAAGAAAAAAGAAAAAAAATAACCTTCCTCTTCTCCTTTTTATGCCTAGGTAATGCTGACTTGCTGAGGGAGGAGGGTGTTTAGGTAAGTATCACAACATAAGTTATAACTCCTCCTCTAACCAAACAAGTCAATCAATGATAGTGTCAGTCAACTTTGTGTTTGGTTGATTTACAGGTGAGATCATTTTGCTTTTGTGTTGAAAAATGCTTGTCCANTGTTGAAAAGTGCTTCTGTCCATGGCCCAGAATTTTGTTTTTAGGTTAACCTGACCAGTTAAAACTTAAAAGCGCCTTCTGTTCCATATTTCTACTTAAAGCTTATACTATATCTATAGGAGAAAGGTGGCTACAAACTAGCAGCTTGTGGGCTTAAGGGGAGAGAAAAAGTAAATAATCCTCCAGTGAGGGGAGAATAGAGAGAAAGGAGGATAGAGATGGCAAACAAATATGATGAGTTTGGAGCTTTTAGTCATCGCATCATATTCATGCAAGCATGCATTGTTTACAGTGTCTTGACCCAATAAGTCAACTTAGAGGGGGTACAGGATTTGCGGTTGTTCAGTTAGGTTCATTTCAGGTTTCAGGTTGACATCCTTTGTTCAAGTCCTCAAGTTGTTCGTTCAGGGTATTGATCAAGCCAACTTTAACAGCATTTCTTAACCATGAAAGATGGTTCTGTTCTTGTGAGAAGGATCACTCTCAGAGATGCAAGGGTGAGTATAACTATGTATCTAAACTGGCAGCCATTGGTGCTATAGATACATGTTGCAAACCCAGCTTAACCCAGTCTCTGTAATGAATAGTCTCAAATGCAAAAAATACAATCAATTGCCCACCAACACTATCCCCACCAAAAAAAGGCACTTTCAAGCATTCATGCACTGACTTACCCCAACTACTGGATGTGATGGCTTCACACGTAAAGCGGGTGAGGTCAATATAATTCCTTCAAGCATTCGTTCAATGCGTGGAGACGTAGCCGCCTGCAAAAAAGACAGTTTCATATAGGCTATGAGATAAGAATGATCTAATCAATCTAGTAAATAACACGTACAACTCTCTGAAAACAAACCAGACAAAGTCGGCTAACCTTTAAAACCACAGCTCCACCAGTAGAGTGGCCAAACAGAAAGCAAGGTATCCCAGGATGTTCATTTTTTATCTTCTCGAGCAAAGCAGCCTGTTGACAAACAAAAGAGCTTAGTAAGAGTAACTACGGGGCTAGGAATATACATTTTAACGAGAGAAAAATCAAAGTTTTTTTAAATAACAGTAACATATTTTCTGATCCACTACTTCTATATGTTCAAAATTCCCAGATTTACATCACGGAGAGAATGAAACAAACAAAGCTCCACCTCAACTTACAGTATCTGCCACAACATGATCAAGAGAGGGAACAAATCCATGCAGCCCATCACTACCACCGTGGCCTACAAGAGAAAAAGAATAATTACTTTCCTGGACAGGAAACATCTCAAACATGTTCAGTTCTGTAAGAACATGAACATATGTTTAATCAAACACAAATATAATGACTTGCACAACACAAAGTGCTGGGATAAACAGCTATCTGGAAGAAACTTAAATTGAAAATAACATCAAAATCAAAAAATGGGCATAGGAATAAATTTTGGGTTATAAAATTATTCAATTCCAAAATGCAAAGACTCCATCGAATTACAAAAGACACCATGAACTGTAATCTGCTTGGCTTTTAGTTTCATTCGAAAACATCCCTTGTACCAGGACTCGAGGCAATAAATATCCTTATAATCAGTTATTGTCCCTCACTCTCTCTTGCTCAATGTTACAGATGCTCCTCAAGCAATGACAAAACAAATAACAAATAAAACCATATCAAGAAATAAAGATCATTCTGGAACAGATAATTGAATAGAACTCCAACTAAGAACAACCACATAGTACCAAAGTCACTTTACTACTTCATGTTTATATGAGAAAAAATTGGCTGCTAACCAGTCATTTGAGGTAATTACCTGTCCAATCCATAGCATACACCCCAAAGTTGCAAGCGGTTAGTTGCCTTGCAAAATGAGCATATCTTCCACTGTAAGAAAGACAACAAAGACAAAAGGATGTAGATCAGAATACTTGTTGAAAGATAATCAGCCACAAGCATGAACTTAAGATCTGAATCAAAAGTGCTTATAGCTATCAATGGCTCAGACCATAATAGTCACGGCAAAGAAACTATACATTAATATGGATAGATCTTAACACTTACCCGTGCTCATTAAGCCCGTGAATAATTATAATGATACCCCTGAAACATATCAAGAACCTTGAGTCAACATACATGAAGAAGGTGCTAAACTAGTTTAAGCAGCCAGAAAAGGCATCATAGAAGTGGAGATACCAAGTATATGCACGATAGAGTGGGCATATAGTTACAGACATACCTGCACAATAAATCATTTTTAATCTTTGGCTAAAACAAAAAACTATCAATACTGCATGTACTTATCATTTATTTTATTGACGGAGGATATGATGACCTAGATAAGCAACCTATGCAAGAGTGTCTCAGTGTCCCCTACCCCCTTATGTTCAGCAGCAGAAAGGAGTTGAAACTGATTCACAGCTTGCAACAAACAAGGGTGGGTAAACAGAACACAAGTTAATGGCTTTCATATCAAATGCCGCAGTACATTTACAAAGTGGTTAGAAAGGGACCAAACAAAAAACATGAGAAATGATTGTTCTTTCATAAAAGCAACCACCCAAACCAAAAACTCTGAGTACAGCAGTCAAATTCCAGACAGCCATCAAATCCGAACCAGAAGCTCTGACTGAAAAGCAGTTTTATGACCACATGTAAAATATTTAGCTCACTACGTGTTTGGATTCTAAACATAGCCAAGCAACATATTAGCAGCTTCTGAAATATTTCCAGAATAAAAAAATTTGATTACTTAGAGGGTTAGAGCGTCGGGATGGCAAAAGGGCTGGGTGGTCATAGATATTTATCAAAGCTTGGCTAGAACCTTAAACTATTGTCTCCCATTAAGAAGAGGGAGAGACAAGCAATCTGTTGGGCTGATAAAACACAACACAAACAGACCGAGCATGCCTACTTCTGTAGAGCAATTTGCAGCATCAACCGATCCATCATGATGATTATTTCTAACCAACCAGGGGACCATATCTAGAAGCACAATGGCATGTCCATGAAAACGACTACTCGTTCCGTTATCACTTAACTGGTACAGCTAAATCCAACAGGGACAGTCAACAACTATATTATCTGATCCTGTCCTAAGCCAAAGAGTCATTCAATTTTAAAGCTTTATGTCTCCAACTGCCAGGTCAAACTGGAGCTGGAAGAACACAAACGTTTGGACTTTTCTTTCAACAAGGTTGAACCAGCTGCCGCTCCCATTCAGCCCCTTTGTCAAACTACACGGGCCCAGACTCGACATGGCCACTAATTTTGGCTCATTCAAGATATTATCCCCCTCACAAATTTCCAATGTGAAACTTCTTCATTTAGTCCAATACAATTGTGGTCCATAAACACCCAACTCAGACACAGACAAAAGGTCTTATGAGATAAGCATCATGTTTATCTAACGTTCAGCTCTCCTCTTTCCACCTTAAAGTACCACCTCAATATCTACACCCAGCTCATGATCACACGGATGCACGTGCAAGCAGACCAAATAATAAAACCACAAAAAAAGTTCGTCACAAAACCAATCAGCAATCAGAAATTCAATAGAATCAAAACTCCAACCACCCAGAATCAGTAAATTGACCAATCAAATTGCGAAAGAATTTGTTCAGCTCGCAACCCAGTTATGAAGTAAAAAAGACCTAAAAATTAATCAGTCAAATGAAAGAGTTCACAACAATCAACAACCAAAAACTAACCCTAAAATGAAATCTGATACCAATTAAACTATCAAAAGTGCAAGAAGTCGTCGTTCTACTGCAATCGTGAAACCATTTCTTACCTAAAACCCAAATTTCTATCACCATCATGTCAGCAATGATTTTTTTTTTTTTCTTTGATAACAATCAACGTCTAAATTTAAACATGAAACACAAATAATCCTCACAACTGCAATAAATACAGCAATTTCCACAGCAAAATCATTCGATGACACCTCAATCAACCCTAGATGAAAACAAACAAACCAAAATTTCCTCCTAATTCAGAATTTCACTACCAAAAATCCTAACAAAACTGCTCAAACTTCTCTCAAACGCACTTCACTTGATTCAAATTCCATTTCCAAGTCAAATTCCGTGTCAAAAACGAAACCAAATAAGCACAGAAAAAAAAATTAACAAAATCGATGATCATACTTGGAATTAGCGTTAACCGGGAACCAAGACCGGCAAAAGAGAGCATTCCGTCTCACACCAAAAAACAGCGAAGTACTCCATCGACAATCACAATCCTCGCCTTCACCATTTTCTCTCTCCTCCACCATTTTTAGGGCTTCAGCGAGGGCGCGGCGGCGGAGAGTATCCTCCTCCTCCTCCTGCCACCGTTTTCGGCGGCGGAGGGGTGATTCCGCCGCCGCCGGAGAGAGGCGGCGGGAGCGGGCGGCGATGAGGATGAAGAAGCAGAGGAAGGAAGAGTAGATGAGAATGATGGCTCGTTTGAAGACCGGGATGATGCGGTTGCTGGCGCCTGAGGTTAGCTCTTCCACCTTCAAGGCTGCCTCCATTTCCACCATTGATGGAGAACAGAGGAGCTCGATGAGAGAGAAAAGTACAGTGAGGAGAGAGAAATGGAAGAGATGAGGAAGGTGGAGGAGAGAGAGAGGAACAGAGGGGTTTGAGAGGGAGGAGAGAGAAATGGGAAGGAAGGGGTGGGGGGAGGTTTTAAGGGGGAGGTTTTATATAGAGGGAGGAGAGAGAGAGAGAGAGAGAGAGAGAGAGAGAGGGTAGTGTTGGAGTTGGGTGTATTGATTTGCACGATGAAATTAGATTTGGGAAGTCGTTAGAAATATAATTATTATGATTGATTTTGTTATTTATTGTGATTTTGTGAATTTTAATTTGATATGTTTCTAGACTGTGTTAATATTTTATTACCAATACTCTATCAAAAAATATACATTTAATTACCAATATATTTTTATTCAACATGAGACTAAAGAGTAAAGAGAAAGGGAAAGTGAACTATTCAACCTTTTAAAAGTTCAACCCTTTCTAGACGGATTTTTGGACTCAAACTTTTATGAGATTATTTTAATTTAGGTATATTTGGTAATAATAGCTATATTTTTTTTTTGGAATAAAAGCTACTATTTTTTCTCCACTCTCATTACCAAACAATTTATAAAGTTAAAGTGATAAAATATTTGTGAAAGTACGTATGATAGCTTTCAATTTACGCAAATTCTTATGTACAATCATTTAACTGTTAGACAACCCAATTTAATGGTAACTTTTTGCGATATATGGGCTACTTATAGTGACATAGGGGTTACATTTTATGACTTACAATTTTCTTCTTATAAAATTAATCCAAATTGTAAAATGTCACCTTTAATTTGCTAAAAGTAACTTCTAAATTGAAAAAAGTAGTTTTGACTTGAGTTGTCTAACGATTAGATGGTTGTACAATAATGTTACTCATCAATTTGAGCTAAAAACACAACTATTACCATTTAATACCTATCGATAACTATTTTCTACCAATTTCTTTCCTTTTGTATCATTTCACAACAATAACTAAATCTAAGGCGCTGTTCAGGGTGGTTGGCAGTTGACAGTTTTTGGTTTTGAAATTGTAGAAATTTAATTTAAAGGTGAATTTTTCTGTGCTTACAGTTCCCTGCTTAATTTTCAAAACTGATAACAAAAAATTGAAAACCAAAAAACAGTGGTTTCCAAAAATCGGTTTGAGTTTTCAAAAAAAAAAAAAGTAAAAATTGACAACTAGTCCAAATAGGGCCTAAGTTTGCCAAATACTCTATAACTGGGTAATGTTTTTAACAGTAGTTCGAGATGAGGAAATTATTTCAACTTGAGATTTATTTTGTGTATTTATATAGATGTGGTTGAGGCTGGAAATAATGATGGGAACCGGTTCTTGAGAGATTAAAGTTGTTAGGAGAGAGAGAGAGAGAGAGAGAGATTTGAGGGGGCAGATAATTTGAGCGCGTAAATGGGGGGATTTAGGGCGGAAAAAGCTGTTATGTGGTTGCGGAGGAACTGTGGAAGTTGTGGAGGATGGAAGAGTAAAAAACAGGGTGAGTAATAATTATGAGTAACGACAAAGCCAACCAGCATAAATAAACAAACAAGTGAGTAGGAAATTTCAGTGGCGACCAAATTCTGGGTCGTGTTTCCTTGCCATGTGGGTAGGATTTTTGGTCCTACTTTCCTCCCCATAACGTATATAAATAAAAACATTCCATTTGTTGTAGTATTAAAATCTTTCAATTATTCTTGTATGAGGTGGTCTCATACATGAGGCATGGTACCTTGAAGAAGAAAAAGTGGTACCACCACTTTCTGGTACCACTTTTTTTTCTTTAAGGTATCAGGCCTCATGTATGAGGCCGCCTCATACAAGTTTTTGTGAAAATCTTTATGTATGCTTTAACTTTGTACGGTTTTCAAGACGACACTTTTAAAATCTATAACGTTTATAAAAATTTGATATTTTAACGATAAAAATGCTATTTAATATGAATCCAAAAATATTATTTTTGCCTTGTAAATCATTATACCATTTCACATATCAAAACGTAAGGATTTTAGTGAAACAGAGTGAGTATAATTAGGAAAATATATCAAGGTGTACCGATGATAAAAATAATACATTGAGTTAGTGCCATTTTGAAGTTCAACTGTAATTGATGATTTTGGTGACCAATTTAAGTGAATTATACAGTGTAATACTCCACTATTAGTTAAGGTGCGCTTATTTGAATTAAAAGTACCTCAAATGAATTGAATCAAAATGAATTGAACTTAACTAAATAAAAGAAATGAACTGAATAAATATAAATATGCGAAGTGAAAAATTAACTGTCACCTAGAAATGAAAATAATAGAGTAATAATTTTCCATTTCACCACCCATCACAAAATGGAGAATGAGATCTTCCACCTCCTGCTCCTTCACACTCCCTACGCAACCGCAATTACAATTGTCACCTCATGCTGCTCCATTCTCATCATCATCATCATCATCTACACGTACTACTCGAGAACACATTGTGTAGAAGGTGGCAAAATCCGACCCGACCCGAGATATCCGACCCGATCCGCCCGATACCCGACTCACCCGACACTCGAAAATATATCAAAATAGTATTATCCAAAACCGACTCGATCCGATCCGATCTAACCCGATATCCGATCTAACCCGGTAACCGAACTGACCCGAACCCGATAGCATCCGACCCGAAGTTGACTCGAAACTGAAATTAACCCGAACATAAGTCCATCCGATACTCGAATATACTTTGAATTTATGAGTTCTAAGACTAATAAAATATGATTATTACTTAATAAAATTTACATAAATCAAAATTTCATATATATTGGCTTTATAAACCGTAA
>BSSO01000565.1:0-31507 GCA_030267885.1 Mesembryanthemum crystallinum
AAAAAAAAAAAAAAAAAAGAAGAAGGTAATTAGGAGGATTTGGAGGTTATTTAGGTCATTTCCTTAGGAGTGACTCACTAAAGAAAAGGTTAACTATGTCATTTACATTTGTGATGAGTCACTAAAGAAAATACCAAACCCCAGAACACAGTCACCACTCAAAGCTCAATCAAACAACGCCAAGAACTCGCACCAGAATGAATAAACAAACGCCATGAACCAACTCGAAGCTCTAGAAATAGAAAGAAAGGCAGATAGACAGAATCACACAAAGTAGCAACAGGAGAGAGAAAGAAGAGAGAGAGAGAGAAATGGGTAGGAACGACGAAGGAGATGGCTTGCAGCAACAGTTACAGAGAACCTCGAGCTCCGGATCGCAGCAACCGCCGCATAGAGACACGGGAGTGCGACGAAGAGCCGATCCTTTCTTGATCGTCTGTAAATGCTTTAGTGTTATCACCATTTGCGCTGCTATCCTTTGCATCGCCATTAACGTTCTTTCCGCCATTAGGTCCTTTAAGAGAGCATCAGATGTTAGTGTTTCTCTCTCGTTGAAGAATCAACACTTTTTTTTTTTTTTTTTTTTTTGTTTGATTATTATGGAAATTGTTTGAAGTTAACTGATTGTTTTTGTCGAATTTGATTAATTTGTGGCTGTTAGGTGTTTGACGGAATTTTTCGATGTTATGCTGTGGCGCTCGCGATATTTGTGGCCGTTGCTGAGACTGAGTGGAGTCTCATTTTCAGATTCTGGAAGGTCAGTTTTCCGTTTTTAGAAATTTGTTGCTTTCTTCGTCTTCATTGATTTTGAATATGTATGTTCTCATAGGATGATTTAATTTGATTATTTTTAGAACTGTTGGTAAAAATGCTACCTACTCCCTAGAGTATTTGAATTTCCGAGTGAAGCACATAGTTTAATGTAATCCCATTGTCTCATATACTTTGTGTTATATTTCGTTTATACTGTGGCAATTTGTTTGAAACTTATACGTCGGTTAGTTCAAAGGAACATGAAGGAGCTAGTCACAAATTGAAGCTCAAGGTTGATGATTTAGAGGTTTTTTGGAGTTAAGATTTTTGGCATTTTTCCTAAGTTGCCAATTCTTCTTGTCACCTACTTCTGTAGTTGTTAGTCATTTTGCATGTTTTTTCATTCAATCGGTTATCTAATTTGTTGTCGTTACTCGTTATCATTGTGGCAATGGCTATGCTTATTGTCATTCTTTCCTATATTCGTACCAATTGGTCACCTATATCACTTAAGATGCAATAACTAAGTTGTACCATCAAACACTGCAGGTATTGGAATATTGGCCAGGCAGAGGCATGCTGCAGATCTTGTATGTATTACAGCCCTCAGCTGCTGTTTGTAACTTGTTAATAAGCTATGTACTTTTTAACTTTTTGCATCATGGCGATTTTTCTAAGTTTGAGGAGGGAGCTAAACTTTTTCTCTCTTTTGCATACCTTCGAAATTCTTCTTAGGGATGGTCAAACTGAAGCTTGTAGAAACAGGACATAGCTCTTTAAGAGTTCAGATAGATGGGTCTTCCTATTATCTCTGATCTGACCTTCTACATCTTTCAAGATGGGTCTGCCTGTTGTCTTAGAAGATCATATTTCCTATCCAGAAAGAGAATAACTAATGAAGTAAATCTGGAGAGTATATTCCTGCAGGCAACCTAAAAGGGCAGAGCAAATTAGTCTAGGGGAGATGATTTCTAAGGCGTGTATCTAGCCTCCCCAAATGGAAGCTACCAAAATGTTTGTAACTACCCAGTATCCACATAACCTTAAAGGAAACCACATCATCCACAAACCCTTATCCTTAAGTAAATGCAAGGGATAGACCGAATAAGACCCAACATGATTCTTACTTCACCCACCCCTTCATAAACATCAACTGTGAAAGAATAGATTTTGTAGATAACAGGCTGACCTATGTTTGAACGTGGAAAACAATGGTCTGTTTCTGAGCCAATTTGAAGCCCTTGAATTTACATCTGGAAACCTTAAGTGCTTGACAGCCATGTTAGTTAGTCCGATCATCTTGGTGTTAATCTATAAATTATAGTTTGGTATCTTCAACAACTATTGGAGTAGACTTGTAAGAAGGTTCACAGTAAGCTGGATCAAATAAGATGGTTGAGCACAACTCTGTGGCACAGCACTTATCTGAACATTGGGAGTTGCCAACTTATTCCGATGTAGTAATGCAATGAGGACACATGGTTATTAGAATAGTCAATTCAAGTAGAAAGGTTTAGTACCAGCTAACCCTTGTTAGTAGCTGGAGATTACTAGTCTGCAGGCCCCGATCTAATGCTAAAGTATTCGAAAGAAGTTCAGCTAATCTGTCCTCGACTGACCAACCTGAAGGTAACCTATGCATGAGATGTTTAACACAAATATGAACTAACACTTGTGAATTGCTTTTCTAGTGTTGCTGTCATGACTAGAGCATTCCCTGACTACAATGGACAGCGGCAGGACCTTGTTCTTCTTCAGAACATAGCAAGCTATCTACTCCTGTCATGTGGTGTTGTGTATCTTGTATCGGTAAGATGATGGACAGAGCTTATCTCTTGTATGTTATGGGATATAATATATTATATTGCAACATAGATTACAGAGGCATATTGTATGCATTGCTCAATGTACAAGTACAACTTACTTCAGAGTTCCAAAATGCACTCTGGTTTGTTGACTGGTTGCTTTCTAATCTGACAATGAAGTGTTCATTATCCAAATTAATCTTGTGGACATGGTTTTTGCTGTCCAGAATACTCATAGTGATATACCAACAAATAGATGTTATTGAGCTGGGTTGACAGAAAAACAAGTCAATCAATAACTTCAATATAAGATTTGTTTGTCAAAATGATTAAAATATTGTACAGCCTGGTGATATAGCTCTGTTGTCATATTGCTTCAAAACAACTTGTTCTTTATCTTCTTTATCTCGAAAAAAAAAAAGAATAAATTAGAACTTATTCTTTTTACTTTCCTGTTTTCAGGGAATCTTATGTATTGGTTTTCTGAAACGTGCCCGTGAAAAGAAAGAAACTACAAGAGGCCAAGCAATCAAGGATCTAGAGGTAATTGTCTTGTTTCAATATGCTATAGATGTTCGCATAAATCATGGGTTATGTACCTAACCACATTTAGTTCCTGTTTGCATCCTCTATTATTCACCTTGGGTTTTTCTCCTCCTGGAAATTCTTATATCATGTGGGGCTTTCATTGTACGTATATTGAAATTGGGGTGAAGAGCATTTTATTCTTTAGTTCCAATCTAATGGAGCCAAATGAAAACCTTTTGAACTCGGCGCTGACTTAATTTTATGGCCTACTGCAGGAACTGGAGAGGAGGCGAGAGGAGCTCGAATCTATGTTAGTTGGAAATAATGCGTGAAAGAAGACCTATATCTGTATGCACAGTTCTTTAACTGGTTTTTCTCTGGAACAGAAAGGAAAGCAAGCGTTGAAGCTGACTGTTTCTGAAGTTGATGTATGCAAATCTATATTGAAGGTTTCGCGGTAGCTGACCTGATAACCTATGTTAAATACCGTATTCTTTGTCTGCCTTTGTAAAGTCTGATTGCTTTCAGTTGTGATCATGTTTGACGTGTATTGATAGAAGCGTAGCTGGTTTAAGGCAAATCTTACATGTAATATGACTACGGAATTGAAAATTAACAATTAGTTGGTTTTTGGTTCTAATTTTACTGAATGTTTGTAACAGACCAGTGCGATTGTTCTTGTCGTTCACTGCTATCTGAGATCATATTACTTGGAAATAGTAGTTTTGACAGTTCAAGGTGTATGACTCATCCTCCTAATACTCCAATACGTTGGAGAGTAGGTATTCTGCAAACACCAAACAAGATACATGGGTAATGCATGAGCTGCCCCATTACTAGTTATCTATAGACAAACCAGGCAATGGCTGAGCCATACACACACTATTCTCAACTGATCATCATCATCCTTCTCAACATGAGTAATAAGCAATGTAGTATGATTGCTTCATAATAAAGCCTTGTCACTCTATGTCATGTATAGATAGCGTTTGAATTTCTTCTTGACTCTTGAATACCTATTTCCGTCTATTCTTAAGATTGTAAAACAATATGCACTTGATCCATAAAAAATTTCCAAATTTCCGAACTTGTTCTTCATGATACAAGGATGCGTTAAAATTGATTCTTTGGACTCTTTGCATAATGGTAGTTGTAGTAATACGGTTGTACATAAATTGGACACACTTTGTTAACAAAATGTCTAAAATACCCTTTATTTTCATACTTTTCTCTTGTTTCCCTTTCCTTCCACCATTTCTCCCTTTCTTCTCACCATCTTTGTCACTTGCATAGTCACCACTCACCACTCTCTATCCTTTACCAATTTCGCCTGAAAATGACCTTATTAATTGACAAAAACTGACCAGTGGAGCGATTTGCACGAAGATGATAAGTGTTCTTGTCAGCAACCTCCCTGAGTCTTGACTACCCGATTTTCTCTCCTAACTACATCGCCTTTTCTTACCACCAATGGCCAACCAGCCATGCCAACCAAAGATATGGCAGTTGCCATGGTCATGGTGGTGGTATGTGGTAACTCCTCTATGGCTCTACCTCAACTCTAATGTACGTAGTAATCTACCTTTCACTTGCCTGGTANTTTTGGAAATGGATCAAAAATTCAAATCAAAACCTCCCGCTCCTCCACTATTTTTGAACCAACTCAACCACCGCTTTTTCTCCCAGTCTCTCTCATCATTAGCCCTAAAATCCACCTTCTCTCTCTCCGTCGTCTTTCCGGCACCTTCTCCGGCCACCATCTCGGCGGCGCCTCCCTTTCCTCCGCCCTCATTAGGCGGAACTAGCCAACTCTGAGTGTGTCACCAGTATCAGATCTGGGCCAAGCATCAAACTTCAAATGTAAGTGTCGCAGATAACAGTTTTTGTTTTCTAGAGAAAAAGAGGATTTAGTTTTGATACTTTGTTAAAAACCCTAGTTTTGTAGCCTTCCAGTGAATGCTTGCTTAAGTGCTTCAATATCAAGAAAACTAAAATGCGGGCAGGTGTGTTTGATCGATTGTAGTACCCAGTGACTACTTTTTTTTTTTTTTTTTTGATAATAAAATTAAGTATTTGGGATTAGTCTATAAAGCATCATAGTAGAGAACTAGAAATTACGTTTGCTAAAGCATAATCGCAAAGAAATTATGCTACACTCTTAGCCAATTGCGAGTTCCTCTGAACAAAAAATTACAAAGCCTCCATTTTGTATTTTGTTTGATGTCAAGATACAAATTTTGTTGTTTGGATTAATTCTGATTCACAGTTTCTCAACTCGTAACTGAATATTTTGTTGTGAATTTTAATCATGATAATGCCTTCTTTGTTTGCCTTTATCCCAGTTCTTTCATTTCTTGTGTGATTGTGGCTATTGATTCTGACGGTTACCTGATTGACAAAGTATGCAAATTTGCCTCTATTTTTACAAAATCTGTCTTTCATAAGGTAGAGTCATGTTCAGAACTTTTTCAATAATTGCTCCCCATCTTATATATGAGATTGAGGAACTAAATCAATTTTATTTTTATTTTTTTAATCCAAAAAGAAGCAATTCCCAGTCATCTGATGATCTTGGCAATAATATCATGCCAGTGAAAATTGTATGGGCTGAAAATTCTTGGATTGACCAAAGAGGAATTGATGGAGAGACATATTGATAGAGGGGATGTTACCATTGTGTTATTCATCTCCTCTTCTATTAACAACATTCTTTTGATACTTTTGTCTTGATTACCCTCCTGCTTTTTTCCCCCAAGTTCATGTATGACTTTGTTTCTCTACTCAGGCTAGCTGAAAGTTGCTGAGATTGATAAGTCAGTAAAATGGATGGAGTGTGCAAAGAGTTGGATGAAGTAAAAGCAGAACTGGAGAAGCTCAAGGAAGATTATCGGACGAAAACAGAACTTTCTGAGTGTCTGAGGAGAGCACATACTGACCAAATAGAGAAAATTCAAGAAGCAAAGTTGCAGATAGAGAAGCAGGCAAAGGAACTGAACACTAAATGCGAGGAGATAACCGAATTGAGGCAGCTCTATGAAGAGAACAAGTCTAAACTGCATGAAACAGAATCATCTCTTAAGCAAGTCACTTGTATGAACGAAAAGTTCCGGTTTGACAGTGGTGAAAAGGTGCAGAAGTTAGAAGGGGAAAATAGAAAACTAGTATCAGCTTTAGAGGAAGCGACAGAAAGAAATGAGGATATGGTAAGGAAGCTTTGTGCTCGAAATGAAGAAATTAAAGGTCTAAAAGCTCTTTTATCTGATTCAGAAAGGAAGTGCTCAGAAGCAGAAGAAAAGGCGCGGGCAGGCAAGGAATTGAGACACAGAGATGATGTTATATCAAGATTGGAGGAACAGAGCATGAATGTCCAAGATCAGCTGAAATGGAAGAAAGAGCAGTTTGCACATCTTGAAGATGCTCACAAGCGGCTTCAAGATGAGTTCAAGTCGAGCAAGGCACAATGGGCATCTGATAAATCGGCTCTCTTAGAAGAGATATCAATATTGCAGTCCAAATTGGATTCTCAGATTAGAATAGCCGAAAGCCTTGAATCCCGGCTAAAGATGTGCAATCAAGCTCTTGCTCATGAGGAAAGCAAACGGAAGATGCTCGAAGTTCAATTGTCAGAATCAAAACAGTGCTTTGAAAATGTGTTGGCAGAATGTGAGGAGGCAAAAGTAAGGATTGAAAGTCTCAGCGCTAAAAGAGACGAGGAAATCGCTGGTTTAAGGAACTCACTTGGGATGAAGGAGACCCTGATGAAGGAGATGAATTACAGGGTTGTCCACCTTGAGCAAGAGAACAAGGAGCTCCTTGGAACTGTGAAAGAGCTACAAGAAGCTCAAATCAGCAAGAGAAAGCCAGATCCTTCTCTTCCCAAGTTGCGAAACAAGCTTAGAGACTTAGAGCAGGTGCACAACAACTGTGCCCTGACTTTGAAGGAAAAAGAAGCTGAATGGAACTTGAAAATGGAGAAACTGATAGGAGATATGAAATGCTATGAATCTGATTTGAAGACACAAACTGAACAAATGCACCAACTGAAGATCCAGCTGGATAACTGTCATTCTGCTATGGAGGTTTCTGGTGAAGAAAATTCCATTCTGCTCATGGTGTTGAAGTCGGAACTTTCTGATGCTTACTCAAAGCTCTTCAGTTCTGAGGCCCAAGTTGAAGCATTGAGTGAGGAAAGAGGGGAGAACGCTTCTGCAGAACACTTGCAGATGGGACACAACTCCCTGCTGAAAGCTCAAGGTGATCTCCAGCAGGCCTGCAAGGAGATTACATCTTTGACTCAGAAGCTTGATTCACTTGCGTTATTGGAAAAGCGTAGCACCCTCTTGGAAAAGGAGCTTGAGGAGCATAAAAAGATGCTGGAAGACTCATCAAGCTACCAACTTCGTTTGAAAGAACAAGTTAGCGAGATGGAAGTTGCTCTAAGAAACGTGTCGGATGCTCTTGAAAAATCAAAATCCAAATTGGCCTTGAAGATAAGTGAAGCTAGTCAGGCAGAGATGGAACTGCAGATGTGGAAACCTAAAGTAGAAAGCCTTAGAACATGCCTCGAACAAAGCCGAGAGATCTGTAAGCAATTGGAGACATCTCTTTCCAAGCAGGCTGAGACGGAGCAGGGTCTTAGAAAGGAAAATCAGAGTCTTCTATGCACATTGGAAGAGCAAGAGCAGAGAATTGTTGATCTCCAGCAAAAGATTGCTACTTTGGATCATAAGTTGGTACAAGCAGAAGTCTCTAACGAGGCAATAAAATTGGAGATGGCAGAAGCACACAAGAAAGAGGGGGACTATGTCAGAATCATAAAGGAAAAAGATGCAACAGTTGAAAATCTTTTGAGAGAAAAAGAAACAGTAGAGCAAGAGTCTGCAAGAAGAGAATATGAAGCCGCTGAATCTTCAAGGCTAGAAGCGGAGAACAAATTTAGATGCGAAAAGGAAAAACTTTGTGTTATCACAAGGGAAAAGGATGAGCAGATTAGTTGTCTTCAGGGCTTAGCTTCATCACTTGAACAGAAGATCATGGATATGGTTGTCTTTTCATTTGCACAAGACGTGGAAAATCTGATTAAGATGAATGCACTTGAAGAAGCGATAAAGAAGACTGAATCCCATATGAACACAGAGATGAAAAGGAAAAACAATGCCATTGATACTCTGGAAAAAGAGATCAATCATTTGCGTGGCAAAGTGTTAATTAAAGAGGAGTCTTTGTTTCAATCAAACCAATCAGCTAAAGTTCTTGAAGTTCTACTAGAGGGCAAGAATTTTGAGATGGATAAAATGGTATTTAAATTGGGGGATGAGCAGATTAAGTTGAAGGAACTGGTGAAGGATCTTGAACAAGAAATATACGTTGCAACAGCCAACATCAAAACGTTGTCCTCAGAAAGGGACAGCCTGCTCAGTTACATTGAAGAATTATGTGGGCAGGTTGGTGAATTTTGTGCACAAGATGTGAAACTTGAGGAAATGTTTCAGAAAATGTTGCCGAACTCTGAAGAAGCAGCTAGTTTTGAATCAGACATAATACCAGATAAATTTTCTGATGTTCAGAAGGATGTCAGTTACACTCGCACGACAAAGGAAGTTGAAACCAGCCCTGACAGGTCACCCCTAAGAGAGATTAATCAATAGTTGCCTGTGTTTCATTTTATTATTTCTGCAGTGCAGTACTTTAGTAACATGTACTGCATTGTTTGACATTGTTGTTGTGAGAAATGTAGTGTAACAGTATGATGTTCTCTAGTCTGTAGCAGTGTACTAATGAGGGTGTAAGACCCGATTACAATTTTTATGATGAAACTTTACTACTCAACCATGAGAATTTATTTGCACCTCAAGGCCCTAAACTGCAATAACCAGCAGTTATTATGCCTGATTCCCTATTATTAGTGTTGATTTGTGTTGATCAAAGGTAAATTGGATCGTTTCTTTGTACAGCATAGGCAACAATTTCACTGCCTCGGACTTGCTCCGTTAACAGAGTTAACAGCAAACATCCAAGCGTTGGTGAAAGAATCAACATTACACAGATAGCAAGTTTCCTTTGTCAAGTGGAGGGGGTGGGGGGAGGGAAGGAAAGTAACAGCAGCAGATGGAACTTCTGTTCATTAGTATTCCTTCCGTCTCATAATGACTAGAGTAATTTTTGACGTATACAATATCACCACAAAATTTTCACAAATTTCCCTATCGTACCTTCATCAAAGAATGTTCATAAAGTGTCGGACCAATTTCCATCAAGTAATGAAGCCCCAGTACATACATAATGAGTGGTAGTGAACTTTACACTGCGTAAAGCTGTATCATAACCTCCAATACAAATAGATACACATTCTTTGCTAACTCTGGATTGCGTTGCTATATATCATTGTCACTTCACAAAAATCTAAGTAAAGCCATTCCTTTGTTATAGCAAAATAATACAACAATATCATGTCATCAAATGAATCATTGTCAACAATGTTAGTAGCTATAAGATCTCAGCTCTGTGGGGGGGGGGGGGGGGGGNCTTCTTCTCTCCCTCTACCCATTTTGGTTACGAGAGATGGGTTTCTGCTCTCTCCAGCAAATCACATCACTTCTTGTTCTTTCCAGAGGATCCTGTTTTATCAGGTTCTCTTGAATTTTGAGAAAATTCAATCAAACCTTGACGAAATGCATTGCAGTTAACCCCATTTCCAACCAGAATGCTAGTCACGCCCATATTTTTAACCTGAAAGTAGTAGCATTAGCATGAACAAATAAGCTAATTCTTCAATGTGACTGAAATGTTGGTAAAGTCTTAATCAATAACAGATGATTCACAAACTTTACCGCTTTAATGTTCCTATCCTCATCATCAAAGAAAAGCATCTCAGTGAAGGGAACACTTGTCCTCCTATGAATTCTTTCAAAGTGATCCGTCTTGTGTGTCCAACTTGAAAAGATTTCCTAAGTCAAACAGAGAAAACTCTGGTATTAATCATGAGCAGTAGCCTTCAAAATACAAGTAATCATCTCTGACCACCAAATGCATTCAATCAAATTTACTAGGCTAGAAACATCAACCAGTAATCAAGCACATAAAGAGTGATAAGTCACTTGTCCAAACAGTGTAATCAGATTATTCCTCAATCTTCTTCACTTATGGTTTCTTCTTTCCCTCACAGCATCACAATTCCATATGGTTACAAAAATGAACAAGGTAAAAACTTTTAACTATTCTCACCTGAGCGACAAACATTGACTGGATCCCTAGCTTGCCCAGAAATGTCTTGGCTATGTCAGGAGTTGGTGATCTAGAAGCAATAGCAACATCAACACCCTTCTCCTTCAGTGCATGCAATATACCTTTCGCATGAGGATACATTGATGGCATCTCCTTTTTAGAGCGGCATTCACTAACATAAAAAACCATACAGAAACTTATCAAACCGACTGTTGTGCAAGACACTTCAACATTGAATCAATTCATGTATATGATCGTATGAGTCCGACAAGATAACTAATTTCCAGATATCATCTTAATTACTTTCTCATATCACAATCCAGTGTATGCTGTTATTACTATTAAATCATTTATAGAAAAGGAAATAGCTTGGAAGAAGAAGCACAGGGCCACAAATGACAGCTAGATAACTACTTGACTGAAATAATATTACACGGTAAGACAGATGCCTTTGAAGCACAAAACACCAAAAGATCTGCATAACTAGAGCAGCTGGCGGGTTAAGGTTGTGCTTGTTATCTCTGACTCCAGCCTTTGACCAGCATTATTATCTCAATAGTTCTCTGGAACTGGGGCATACCACACAAGAAACTAACCACCACTTTTGTCTTGTCACTCATCCCACCTCTTTCTATGAGCAGTCAGCCATTCCAACACCAACAAACAAATCAAATCAAAATATTGCATTTGATTAGCATCTGACTAAACATCATCCCTCCAGGCTGAAAACCCCAAACAATCACAATAATGGACCACCAAAATCAAATAATCACAACTCGTCTTGACATGTCTGACTTATATTAACTGAAAAGAAACTGTTGCCTCCCTCGATGCACTTTGCATGCCTATCAATCCTATGTCCTTCTCTTCTCATAGCTCTATCAATGTTGCACAAAAAAAGGGGGTAAAAAGAAAGTTTTCAATTACTCTTCAGTTAACCTTTTGATTTATTGCAACTCTGTAATCTCCTGTTTCAAGTGAACCAGCAAAATGGTTGGAAAGGTTATATAATCCAAGGCGGTGTAACATGCAATTTATAGCCGCCCTCAGATGTCAACCCATCGAAGACAAGCAGTATACCAAATACATTGTCAATATTAATATCCTCAGTGTGTTTGCTCTTGAATGAATATACCTGTCTAAGAAGACTTTTTTCTTCTCTTCTCCTTTTCTTGGACAGAAGAACTGGAGGATGAATTTACATACCTAAAGTCTTGCTCATACTCACCCTTTACTACTTGAATAAACTAAAAACTACTGCAATCTCTGGAATGCCCAGGGATGCGATGAGATACATTTGCAGTAAGTAATAGACCCATAGTTAACTCTCGAAGCTGAACCAAACACAGAGAAACTCCAAGTACCCCATGTGTGCTTGGTTAGGATTAAAGATCTAAAATGCAAACCTAAATAGTAGTACAACATGTCAAAGTGCTAATACACAGCTCTGTCACTAAATAATGCCTAATGCCCTAGTTCCCACTTTATGTTAGGATAAATGTTGCGCACTTTCCTACCAAAGTAGCGCGATACTCTCCTTACCCTCCGTCACAAGCTTTGTTTCTTCCATAGCTAAATTATCAAATGAAATCAGACCAGGGGCAATATCAAATAAAACAGGGAAGTTCTCAACTTCCATTTCTTTTTTGTTATACTCATCAAGCAAGTAAGCAACCGACCCCTAATTGAATTATCTAGAAAAAGGCAACATTAATTGCATAATCAACAATTACCCACTGTGTAGATATTGAGACAACCCAACATTCACAACCACCAAATATGATACTACAGTCAATAACCATGATTGAATTTCAAATAAACATTTCACTATCGCCTATTCTGCCCACATCCACACATGATACAGGAAACAATCATAGAATGCGTCAACCATACATCAAAGATACTATTTATGAAGCAAAGCCCAGAATATAATTGACAACAATTCCCAGATAGATGTCAAATTGGAAGATAAATGGATACCCTAATTTTCTGGGAAATTGGAAAGTAATGCAAAATTCTTATGTGTGCCTTTATTAAACAAAAGAAAACGTAGAATTTCTAATACCGGGAAAATTGATCAAGTCTTTGAAGAACAAAAAAAAAAAAAAAAAATGAAAAATAGCATGATAGAGGGAAGGAATCATACCAGTAGAAAGGCCAGAGAGTGTAATCGAGATCAAAGACGACCAATCGAGGAAGAACTTGAAAGACACCCATTATTTGCAAAGCCTCTTCTTTCACCCTTTCGTCTCCCATTTCGTCCTGATTGGTTCGCCGGCAACGGAGCAAGGGGAATAGTTATGCCGTGCAGAAAAAAAGTGGAAGAAGATAATTCATTTTTTTTTCTTTTCTTTTGTTCAATAATTTTTTATTTTTTTTAAAAAACTAAAACAAATTACGCAAAGTATTGCATAAACATGGTCTACGGTCTTCACAAGGTGAAGAAGTCGCATCTTTAAAAGTAGTAGTATATCAATGAAAGTTATAGTCGTCCCTCTAAAGCTTAAAAAGTCACCCCTTAAATAATGGTTTATATAATGGACCAAGTATGTGGGAGATCGAAATGATTGACAACTTGGCATAAAACATCATAATTGTAGTTTTAGTCTAATATTTGATCAATTTAGACTGTAAACTGTGATTACCAATTTTGTGCCAAGTTTTTGATGGGAATGAGATAAAATTACTTAGCTTATCAACGAAGTTATATAGTAGTGATTTTCGGGTGATTTTATAGTCGAATTTATTTGTATTGTCCATTTTCACCCTTTTACAAAAATGAAAAATACAAAATTATGTCCACTTATTTTGCCACAAAATATTTTCTTTCAAATAATTAAATCAATAAATAATACTTAACTTTTATATAGTGTAAACAATCCCAAAGTATTATTCCTCAAAGAATTTGAAAATTGAAAAAGTTGTGATAATTTCATTGCTTATAGTAGAGTGGCAGTTGTTTCATTATTTAGAATTTGCATTGTTATGAAGTGTGTGTATAGTGTGCATTTTTAACAAATTCTCAAATGAACAAAGTTATTGGAATTCAGTTCTATTAAACATAATTGAACTCCATTCTCTTGAAATGAAGTCTTAAGAATAAAACATTTTAGCACCCAGAAACTCTTCTCAATTTAACATTCTTTTCCCCAAATAATTTCATATCTGGCAGTAAAAGTTAATGTAATTAGAGAAAGCCAATGTAGTACAATAAAGTCATAAGCTTTGCCTATCACAAGCAACACTTTCAGCAAAGATGAACTATCATCAACTTGCAGTACATCCAATCAGGAAAATTGGTTATCTAGCAGACTAGCAGTTTTGTCATGCAAATTTTAACTGAGACAAGCTTTTTTCTCTCAAGTCTCCCAAAAAAAGAAAAGAAAAAAGGTGTAAAAGATAGGAAGCTAATAAGAAGATCTCTTATATCTAACAACACAACATAGTCAAAAAGATCTTGGAGAAAACTTCATTCTTCAGGAGCAGCACTTGCAGCATTCAGGTCTACCGAGAGGTCGAGTTCCTGAACACAGGTCAGACACACACATAAGGTCCTATTAGATAATGATAAGGATGATGATGATAAACACATATAACCTATGACAATGATGATAAAAAAATGAGATTAAACTGGAAGAACAACAACCTTTCCAGTTATTTTGCTGTACAACGCGATCACATCCTTTACTGTCGACTCAAAGTGTGTTGTTGCATCATAACTCTGCATAAAATAAAATAAAGAAGACCACTTCTACCGTTAGTAATTCAAATTTTGTCATTAATATATTTACCTATTTATATTTTGTGAGACAACCTAAAGTTCTTTATTGGAACATAACCAAGACGCGACACTAACACATCACACTACATCAACAGAAATTGTATCTGCTTTAATTTATGCACCTGTTTAGAATTATCTTGAACAAACCCAATAAGATTAGGGAAACACGATAAATGTTTTGGGATAGATGACAAGAAAATCTTGAACAACTTGTTATAGAGAAACAATTACCTAAAACTGAGACTACTAGGCTTTATAATACCTTGAAAATGAGCAATTAAATCTAATGAGAGGGAAAACATAAAATGTGAACTATCAAAGATAACTTACGGTGGATATGAAGCAGCTATCAGCATCTGGGTCGTTTGTAGGTTCATATCTATCATAAGTATCATAGAAGATTTCATCTACAGGTCCTAGAAGATCGATACCAGGTTTTAGCTCAACCTCGGGATTGTCAGTCTCTGCTTCAGTTGTAACAAAAGCAATGTATTTTCCTTTGGCAGCAACATTATGAGTGTAGGAGCAACAGAAAAGGTACCTGAATTTTGAGACAAAAATTCAGATATTCAGTTAAACTAAGCAAACATAGAATTCTTCAGAAAGACTTCTCTTTGGTCCAATGCATAAAATGCATAGAAAGGATTATTAATTTTTACATGTCTGATTTACGACCAAGTTGTTTCTGTGGCAGGATGACCTGGACTGAGTGGGAGTCGTTGGTTTCTGGAATAGGGTGACTCATTATACATATTGCACGCGTCACTCTACCAACCTTACGTACCTGTTGCACCCAATAAATCGAGATAATTATTCAAGTTTAATTCCACAACTGATTTACTTATCTGATTAGCCACTGCATCTCAATGAACCAACAATATGACACATATCTTTAGAATTTCAAGGACTTACCCTGTCAGGTAAATATTCAGGGTCACAGACTACTTTCTTGCATTTAGCAGTTTCTCCCTCTGAGGATACACCAACAGCTTTCCCACTATCATCAAAAACTACCTGTAATCAAAGCACATGAACTTACTACAGAAATCCTCAAAAAGCAAATGTTTTATGATAGTTATACTAATTAGTTTCTCTTAAGTGCAAAATCCCAACAAATGCATTTTCATATAGATCCATTAGTTATGTGATAATTAGGTGACATCTTAAAGAATGAAAGTCAGAGCACATTACCGTACAGTCTGGCTTGTTGAGCATGTAAGTTCCACCATAAACTGCACTTAAACGCGCAAATGCCTATCAAGAAAAGAGAAAAGTGTTACAAATTGTCTCATTTGAGGAAAATAATATTCACTAAAAAGACCACTTATAACCTGAGGCAATTCTCCAAGTCCATATAGTGGATAAATATAAGGCGATCCTCCTTGGAAACGTGCCAAAGACTCTGCATATAGCTTTCAAACAAAAGGCCAACAGGATTAGCTATAATATCATATGGGCACCAAAGTTGCAGACTTCTAACACATAAAGCACCTGAACATAAAAGAATGAAGCTGCTATTATAGAGGAATGGCACAATGAGAATCAGCAAAAGAGGAGCTGCCCCTATATATTAGTTCATTTCATAGTCGAATTTAAAAGTAAAAATGTCTCTGATATCTATTACCTTTGGCTATAATTGCCTTATTATAAATGAATCAAATCAGAACTAAGCACTGAATATTTAGTTTCTACAGAAGAAAAGGATCCAGTAGACTCCATTCCAAGATGAGATTTAAGGAGTACCTTCATTCTCTTTACAAAATCCACAGCTGGTTGATCCAAGTAACCATCATCTAGATAAAGTGCCAAGGCATGACCAATGAAATCAATTGTGTCATCTTCTAGGCCATATTTCCTACACCAACCGAGTTAAAAATCAAGCTTGAAAGAAGTACTTAACGCTTTGATGTGCAAGCAAACACGCATCAGATTAGTGGTAAATTTTACACAAACTATGCTTTGTCAATCAATAAATCATGAGCTTATGAAAGTGAATATCCACTGTACTCATTATTTTTATGTAATCTTCATTATCCAAAATTAATAAAACATCAGAAGATACATTCAAGACTAAGGTAAAGCTTATTGCTTTTTTTCATAGATTTCTGAATACTGATCAGGTTGTTTAGCACAGGGCAGCAAGTCATATGACACTTCAGTATAAAATTAACAATAAGAAAGTGACATGATCAGATGATACTGAATTGAAGACAAGATCATCAATTTATTAGACAACTGCTTGTTTTTTTAAGCAACTTTTGGTTTCTCTTTTGCTTTCTTAGAATCATAAAGTTGAACATTAGAAGATGAGGATGAGAGCATACGAAATAAGATCTCTTGCAGTAATTTTGGTAAGATCCAGCCCCTCGTGAGATTTAGGGTCATTATCTTCATAATCTTGTACATAGATGAAGAATTTTCTAGCACGTCTTTTCTCAAACAGCCCCATCAATGGAGATTTCAAAGCTTCAACATCTGTAGCCGGCACCTTGTAGATCTGGAAGAAACATTTCTCACTGACTTGGTTTACTTTTCTTTAAAATCTAGGAAGGAACTGACATCAAATACTACTGATGAAGTGAAAGAGCATGTTGTTCAGGGGAGAGAGAATCAGAATAGTTATGATCAAATACCTTGCCTTTGTTGTACACAAAGCTACCGTCAACTGCCTTGAAATTTAGATATTTAGTAACATCAGTGTGGATAAGAATACGGACTAAGACTTCATTAGCCATCATGAACTGCCAAAAGAAAAAACACAATCAAATAAGTGATAACTGTACTAAAAAGAACGTTACAAGGCTCGGAGTATATACTATAGTATCTTAAGCCAGGAAGTGGTAAATGTGTCTACATGGAGGACAGGTGTATCTCTAAATTATCAGAAAAGCAGAAGAATCAGTGATTAACATCAACCATTTGATGGGGTCCAACAAAGTATAACAGCAATTTTTCTTCAATAATAACCACAAACAGCATGTAGTAGGAGTTGCTCCTTAAAGAAAGTGGGAAATGATGAAAGCTTGAATATTGTGATAGTTTAAGAGGATGTTCCATGTCTAAAAGTTGAGGAGAAACCACTATACTTGCCAATTTAGCTGACAACAGATGAAATAGGTGAGCAGGAGCACAGCATACAACAGCAAACACGGAAGATTTAGCCAGTGACACATCAACAAAGTATGCCTCTATACAATATAAACATATTCACACCATTCCACTCTAATCAGAAACAAGTTGCAGCTGAAATTGGTTGTCAGCTTCAATATTTAGAGCTCATATGGGTAACAGTTTGCAAACTAGTTAAAATCTCAGCTTATAACTGCTCTGACATTTCTTCAGTCATGGTTCAATGCTCCTAATTCGTAAATATAGGCTTGCGCAAACCACATGTTTTGTCTCCATAGTATGATGCCACAGTTGATGAAAAAATGAATCCATAAGCATTGCATTACAGTGTGATTGTTCTCCAAAGAACTGCTCATTCAAAATAATCATTCTATATATGTACACAATTAAGCAATGCCTTGCACACTTCAAGGCGAAAACAAAATAGTATCACAAACATAAAATGCACTTAATTGTATCTTAAGTACTTCACCTGTCGAATGGCGCCGACAGCAACAAAATTCAGAAAAGATCAATACCTTTGGTATCATGTCGACATTGTATTCCTTGCTTGGACCCAAGCTTTCTGGAGGCTTGTCATCACCCCTGAAGCGCTTCCAGAGCTATTTAAAATGACATGTATAGCACATGATTTTCAGCAAATATATACAATCCAAGATGAATAATCTTGAAGATGAAAAAATACACTAAATATGATATGGTGATTCTTAAGGTGTATGAGAAAAAAAATAAATAAATAAATAAAATAAAAAAATAACCTGATTAAGGTTCAGAGAAGTAGAAGCTCCTCCATAGTAGTCATTTCTGTCCATATGCAAAACCTGTTTGTAGTGGCCAATAAGCAAAATTGTGTATGAATCAAATAGTATCAAGATAAAGCAAACTTCAACAGATGATTATGGTGATTATAGTACTTAGTTCTTTAGCAAATTACCAACATGTTTGTTTGCTATAAGTTCAAACAAACAAGAATCTTTACATCTGTGCAATTTCCTCTTGGGAATAAAGACTTGTCTCCAAAATCAGAAAATTTTGTAAGTGATCAACAAATAAATGATGAATATTAGTAATATTACCAACATAATCTAGAAAAATTAGTGTAATATTGTTTATCTACTCTCTATTTTTGCAAATATCTATCTTAATCCTTTAATTTGAGTGAGTCTCACAATGACGACAATCAATTCCGAATTGAGGGATGGGACATGGGAGTAAATTAAAGTTTCCAATTCCCAGCAACATAGAAATTTAATTAACAAAGAGTCACAATAACATCTAGATTATTGTATAATTTTTACATTTAGAATTCATTCAGGTTTGCTGTCATGTTTTTAAAAATATCTGAAAATGAAGGATAACGTCTTTGTGTACAAAGGCTACAGTTAAAAGTTCACACCGAAGTTGTATAGACACATGTACACACATAATACTTATTCTACCGAAACACTATTTGATAAACACGACACAACACAGATTCAAAGTGTCTATACTTCTTAAATTTGCGTTAAGTAGAGGATCGGAAAAAAGAGAAAGAGAGAGAACATACCTTGAGACCATCAACAGAGAGAAGGCCGCTAAGGATGCATTCCTTGAGGCCAGTCCCTAGCACAATTACATCATACTCCTCATCCATCTTGCTTAAGCTTTGATCAGATACAGAATTTGTTTGATTGATTTGAATTTGGTTTTTGGTTTTTGGTGTTATTGACTAATGACAAAAAGAAAAGAGAAAAATAAAGAATCAATGGATTTGTAAATTTTAAGAATGAATAGAAGAAGTGAGGGGTGTAACGAAAATAGCGTTTCAAAATGAACACACAAAAATGAAAGAAAGAGATCAGAGGAGACAACAAAATTTAGAAGCTCTGCGTAAAATTAGCCGATCTGACGGGCTCTTTTCAATTTCTAGGTTTCCACGTGTAATAGTAGCTCATGGTGTCTAAGCTTTTTTTTTTTCTTTTTTTTTTTTTTCTTTTGTTTGATACTGATATAGTTTTGCGTTTGGTGAAGAGAAACTTCCCACAGTACGATATTAGATATTTTAAAAACTAATTCGTGTAGGAGTTGATCAAGAGGTTTGAACCTCTAACTTATTGTTCTTAAAATTCATTGTTTGTTTATTCACAAACTACGCACTTCTCATGTTATGTTCAAAGTTTAAGGAAAAAATTGATCCACCAAATTAAAGGCCGCTTTTTTAGGTACAAGAATTGGATGTTTGATTTGATTCCCATTTTTTTTTTTTTATTTATTACTTTCTTTTTTGTCAAGTCATATGAATTGATAACATCAGTGTGGAGATGCAGTATACTGATCTAATCATGATTAAAGACTTAATTAAGTAGAATCTCTTGGAGATCAAATTTAACAATTTTTTTTTTTTGGACCGCACAAAGTATCATCGATGCGGAACATATCCTAAAATAATCTCTATATATCAAATGATAAATTTAACTAATTAGTGTCACTAATTAGATGAAATGTATTCTAAGACATGCTCTTTGTATATTTAGGCTTTGTTCTCTTCAACTTATTTTTGTACATTCAATAAAAATCAACAAAAATCAATAAAAACAACAAAAATCAACAAAAATCAGTAAAATCAACAAAAACCAACAAAAATCAACCATCAACAATTATCAACAAAAATCACATGAAGAGAACATAGCCTTAATCTCGAAGAATTATTGCTACTACTTCCTTGGCTGTGTGTATAATAAATAGTGAGAATGCAATCATCCACAATCATCTTCGTTCCATATTACAGCACTCAATTGCATTTTTCGAATCTGATTTGATAATGATGTGAATAAATTAGGATGCATGACCCACTCCTCAATTTTGAAATGATGGTGTACCTTTTTTTTTTTTTTTTTTAAGGGTAAAGGAGATACTCTATTATATATAGTTAAAAAAGATTAAAATAAAATTAAAATTCATACATCATTTACAACATATTTATCGACAATGAGTTTTATTTCGTAGGAAAAGTGCACATCGATAACGAGTTAAGCATTACTGCATGCATTTCACAACACATATTATTGTGATGAACATACATTTATTTATACATATTACATACATACAAAGTTACAAGTGCAGAAGAGTAAGAATTTATTGAATACCTAATTATGTAATAAACGGCCGACATATAATACATTGAAATTAATCTAAATAACCTATCATTAGCAGCTACAAATATATATATTGAGGTACTAATCGAACCCCAATCTTAGAGAAGTGTCGAAGTAGGCATTGTTTTGAATATGATCATGAATATGTTTAGAGGATTGCCCTACTTGATGCTCTGAGTTATGTTCTTCGCCCACGCCAATCACCTGTAATCAAGAAAATCAAGTCTCTAATTAATTGGAAAATTAATTAATTATATGAATTATTAGGTAAAAAATAATATGGGGGATGAGGAAAATAATCACATGTTGTTTCACCTTTTTCTTCAATTTGTCATTCTTCTCTATCAATTTATCTTCCTGAGAACTCATTTGGAAGCATGAAATTAGTAACATGTATTAAGCTAAGGGCAAATTGAAAAGATGAGGATAAATATGAAATTGCAACCAGGACAAATATTTACTCTATATGATTCTAAGAGCTATTTGTTGTTCAAATACTGAATCTAACTTCCATATATTGAACCTAATGTGTAATGAATAAGAGTCTTGCATGTAGTATCGTTATTCACATATGTAGAAGCAACATGGGATTTAGATCCTCTCCAGTTACTAAAGGGTCAAGTGCCTATTTTTGTGATGCGGAGAATTCAGTAAGTTTTCTCTCACATAAACAAAATAGTAGTTGATCCATTAATAGAGAGGTTCATCTTTTAACACCAGATAGGCGTCGTGATATACTTCATTCATGTCACTTCATATTCTCATTTCTTTTCATTAAGACCTTCACAAATACAATTCAATAGCACAATTTCCCTTCTAAGAGCTGAGTAATTCCTTTTCTGTACAGTTTAATTATTCAAGTTTACCACAATCCCCAGTTGAAGATATCTAACTGTACTATGAAACCAAAATAATTAAGGAGCTTACCTTTTGCTCAAGGCCTTTGATGACTTTAAGAAGCTTGTTATCCTAATAACCCATAATATAGAAACCAGCTAGGGTTAATTTGCAAAGGGGATAGATAACTAATCAATAACCACACAAGAACAACTAATTAACTCATAAACCTTCATTTGTCGAACACGAGAACGACCTCTCTCGAGTTGCCTCTCCAGTTTAGCCAACTCTGCAATAGATAGTTCTTGTAGGTCTTCTCCTTTAACTTGCCTGCATCATTAAATATACAACATTTAACCAGCTTAACTCAATCAATAATCATACCGCCATTTATAAGAATTGTACAAATTAAAGGAATGAAAGCTATAAATAAAATAAAATTAAAAAGTGAAAATTTGAGCACCTAAGTTCTTGGCATTTCTGAGAGAAGTCCTTGCGCAAAGCAACGCAATCCTCAGTCTACAGGAGTTAATAAACCATAGATATAGTTTGTTGATGGATCAAGTTGGCGTAATCAATGGGAATTATGCATTATAAAGAGCTTGATTAACATACATGTAGTACTGAAAATAAGTGATTACCTGAGGCTCAAGCGATGAATCAAGCATGCCAAGATTGTCTGTGTGTCGCATATACCTCTGAATTACACGACTCATCCTTAATTGGGAACAATTGGAGCAACATATTTACATGTCAATTACTATATATAACAAAGTGACAAAAGAACAATATCGACATTCATTAGATCAGATAGGGTAAGAATCTTCTTCTTTACATAATTCTCGGCATTTACAAGTTTACTACATGTTTCATCCTCAATCAAATTAAAATAAACATAAATATATTTTTCTACTTTGCATTCATAATACCTAAACAGGTAATTAATGTGTAAATGCGACAAGCAATTGTGTAACAGATATGATCCTTATTCAATAATAATAATAATAATAATAATAATAATAATAATAATAATAATCAACCAAGTTGAAAATAGTAGACACTAATAGCTTCCAATATCCTCCCTCTTGCTCACCGTGGGTAAATATGGATAGCCTATATTCTAAAATTTTGAGTTTCTCCTTCTCACACAGCTCCTTCCCTTGAACCTCATTCTTCACTTTCTCCTCCCTCGTGAATTTCTAAGAAACCCGACTGGGGGTAAAAATCAAAGCTCCAACAAACTGTGCAAAAGGATTAGAAATTGAAGCTCCAACAAATTTGGAGTTCTATTTTGATCTCTTGGAAACTCATAATAGGGGATCGAATGAAGTGAAGGATGAGGAACAAGGTAGAAGAGAGTGAAGAGAAGAGGCCGAGAGAGTTGATTCATTCAATTTGAATGATCTAGTTATTATGTGCGAAAGCAGGCTGAACATGGTCATTATCTACCTATCTTACCAAGACAAGATCATTAGCAATTGTTCTAGATCGATCAGACCATGAGTGTTGTGCCTTACATGTAAAGCCATAGACTATTGTTTGGCAAATTATCTTAACAAAGAACACTATATATATATAAAGCTTAACTCGAGAAAGTACTCTCATAAATTAACCACGGATAGGAAATAAAAAAAACCAACCAACATCCATAAAAACGATAAACAAAATTTCAAATTAATTTCTCGAAAAGCACTTCAAATACAACAATAACAATGACAACGACAGCAACAACACGATATCGGTTATAGACTCTTAGGAAGCACCTACACAATTATTTTTGTTCGTTTGGAGGTGGCACTTAGCCAACCAACAACAGCAGCAACAGCAAAACAAAGAAAGAAAGAATAAACAAGAAATTGAAACCATATGGTGTTGTTTAAATAGCTCTCTCATATAATCAATGAACTGTATATGTACTGGCTAGGAAGATTTCATCATATCCACTCTTGATCTTCTGGTCTAGCTTGCCATATCTTAGCACAGTATATGTAGTTAGGTTAGCAACTGTTTACTTCAAGTCAGTCCACAATGCCCTACCCTAGCTCATTATTATTTACCTTCATTTTCCCTAATTTTTACCTATACCCTAGCTAGGTCTTACTACTTACTCTTACCAAGGAAATCTGGATCAACATATATATGCTCCTGTGCGTGCTAATTAATATTATATTATCGTCCCCCAACCGTGAGATTGAAGGTTCGATTCATAATAAAACTATATCGAAGTAGAAACCGAAAAAAAAAAAAAAAAAAAGAAGAAGAAGAAGATGCTATGGATCCAAAGAGAGAGATCCACCTTGAGGTGCATAAATGGTGGAGTCTGGAAGTGGAAGAGTAGACAATGAGGCCGATCTCAGCATCACAGAGAGTTGAGAGCTCCTGAGCTTTCTTAAAAAGCCCATTTCTTCTCTTTGAAAATGTCACCTGCCTTGCTGTTGTGTTTTCTATCTTCTTTATCTCGATTCTTGACCTCACCATTTTTGAACAAATCTGCTATTTCAAACAAAATGAAAATCAACAATTATACTATATAATAGTAGCCATCAAATAACAACAACAACCCAATATGATTCCAGAAAAGTGACAGATCTATGAGCTAGCTAGCTAAACAAAAATAAATAAATAAATTTAAGATTATTGCCATATTTATGAAAGGCTTAAATTAAAGCAGAAGAAGAATGGATATATAGAACTAACCCTAGATATGGAAAGCAAGCAAGCAAGAATGGAATACTGAGTAGGTGGCAATGTAAGGGCATTATGTAAATGGAAAGTTATCAATTATTTATAGACCAGCAAGAAAGAGATTCCAAAAAATAAAAAAAAAAATAAAAAAAATTGAAACTTGGCCTTTGAAGGGAGCAAAAGGAGCCATAGTGATTGGGCAGAGTTGCTCAGATAATTACAGCAACCACTATATGATATGAGAGAGAAGAGAGAGAGAGAGAGAGAGAGAGAGAGAGAGAGAGAGAGAGAAAATGGAGGATTGATGATGGATAGCTAGCTAGGTTGAAGAAAGGGTTTTGTTAAAACAGTTGCAATGGCCAAAGGGTTAAGAGCCAAGAAGGAATATTTTCTGGGGATTTTGTTTTTCTTGGTTTTTTCTTGTGGCTGTTTATTTGTACGATAATATTATTATGGCCCATGCTGGAAGAGACTGTAGATTATTGTTGTGTGCAAATAAATGACAATTATCAAATCAAATATTATTATTATTATTATTATTATTATTATTATTATTATTATTATTATTATTATTATTATTATTATGGTTTAGAATTGTTGGTAGAGTGAGATATATAGAGAGATAGCATGCTATTTATGATTTAGATGTGGTTCGTACGTACGTACCCTCATTAGTCATTATCTTTCTCTTGTTCTCCACCTTTTAATACTACTGTTTGCTAAAGTTGATTTTTGCATTATGTTCCACCATGCCAACAACCAAATTAATTATTCCAAATGTCTGTACGTACCGTATATATATACACGTGTATTTGTGAAGGAACCAACTCAACTAAAAAATTAACTTAATGATTGAAGGCCTAACCAATTATTACATCTCGTTATACGTTCCCTGGCCTCATGCGAATGTTCTTTGGGTTTCAAGCGTGGATGATGTACAACCGACCCTAAGCTACCTTGTGCTTAGAATGTTCAACTCTAAGAAAAAATTCAACTATAGGAGTATGGCTGTATGGGGTTGATACGATTCAAACTTATGAGCTCTTGATTTTGTTGTAAAAGTTGTCAAGAGAGTGAAGAAGCCAAATGCAGAAGATGATCATGATCATCATAGTCTTGGTGATCTTGATCATGTTTTGAGGAGAGAGAGAGAAAGTAATTTTTCTTATTTTAGAAGTTGCTGGGATAAATAGATCGATCAATTGCAACTTTGCAAGTTGAGATTGAGAAGCTCGAGTTCGACCATCCCCGTCAGACCTTCCTCGGACAAATCAAGGTGAGAATCACTTCGTATTTTACACAGAAATTTACTCATTTTATTGCTGAATTGTTTAATTTTAGAGTATATATATATATATATATATATATATATATATATAAGTACTGGAAATAGCCTCTCTACTTGTTAGAGGTAAGGCTGCATACATCCGAACCTCCCCAAACCATGTTATAAGCTGGACTTAATTTCACTAAGTTGTTATTGTTATTGTTGTTGGAGTATTTAAATATCATGGCTGATAGAGCAATGACAGAGCGCGGGTCCCACATTATGAGTTGGAGCACCAATATTCGCATCGTGTTAACTTAAATTTTTGCAAAATTCATGCACGAGCATGACCCAACGCCGAATTTATTACTTTGGATGATTCGTGTCTATGTCGGACCATGCTAAAAGCGAGTTGGATTGTGTTGTATACCAAACTGACCATGCCCAGTTAGGGATGGTGATGGCCGGGGTGTGGGTAGTGCCTTACCCACACCCGCATCTACTGAGGATGTTCTATACCATCCCGCCCCATCCCCACTATGGATAGACATTATTCAAATCCATACTCGTTCCAAGTGGATATGTATATCATTGGGGTAGTATTATAGGATATCCCAACCAACAGGTATCCATCAACCCATCTTAAGTGGGGCGGGGCGTGGTAGATATAAAGCCAAATCCACACCCACCCCGCTACCCACGACTGATAACACTTTCAAAAAACATTCCCGCCCTACACTACCTACCTTACCCTCCTTCATACTTGCTTTACTTGAGATACGTGTAGGGCAATATCCACCTATACCCGCTTCATTACCATCCCTAATGTCCAGTGCCATATTTATTTGATGGGAGTAATTTATTGATCTCTTCCCACTTTAAAAAGATGATGGCAAATGTTTTTCTACATCACCATCACCACACTATCCATGATCTATCCAAGTGCTAAACCTATTTTATGTTTCCCACAGGCTTTTGCCAAAGGATTTTGCATCTCAATGTTCACATGTTGAATTTGCCAAAACACTTTGCTATCATGCATAGGTTGCAAACTTTCTTTACAAAATGTTAAACTAAGAGAAAATTGGATTTCACAGTATAATAAATTAGTTTATACCAATGTTTGAGTTTGTCAAATTTTTAAAATAGTTCAACCAATAGCTACAGATGACATTTTGTGATCTCATAATGATATCTATTGGTCCATTATAACTTGCAATTAAAATAGTACATTTTCTAGATAGGTTTCTCCAATTTCATAGCTAACACAATAACACTTTGTGATAGATTATTCAAATATATAGATAGTTTAGCCCCTTTTATCTTAACTATAAGCGTCCATAGATATAGACTCATCCATCATAGTATGCCTATTTTCCAACCAATGCAAGTTATACTTTGAAACTCATAGGATTGTAAATTAATTAGTAAAAGCATGCTCTCTTCAACTTAATTGAATAGGTTTCAATTCTCTCAGTTCGCATTATTATTATTATTATTATTATTATTATTATTATTATTATTATTATTATTATTATTATTATTATTATTATTATTATATGAAGCACTCATGAAGTACGATTTAATGTACAACATGACCAAACTCACGAAATTTTGCATGCGATACCCACTAACTTCTAAAAAAATGTACATCATGCCAAAAAAACCTTAATATCGCATGTTTTCCTTTAAATGGGGCATGTTTCCCCCTGTAAAATTAGAAATATGATTAACAATTTTCGTTTTCTTTTTTTTTTTTTTTTGATAATATAACACTTGGTTTTATGTTGTCTTTGAAAATTTTGCACATGCTAGTCCGTTACATTTTGAGATTCAGGGATACCATGTGCAAACACTGCATAAACTTAAGTTATGCCCATTTAGGAAGCCAACGACTAGCTTTTTGTCTATATATACCATTTTCTTGCTTTAATTGAAGAACAAATCTAAATTCTCTCCTAATTAATTACCTCTTAGAAAAGGTGAACTTATCCTCTCATACAGATCAAATAGGAAGAGATGTATCCATATTGATCATATACCCAATAAAAAAAAGAAAGAATATATGTAAAATAACAAATGATAAAAAAAAGTTCTAATTTTTCAATGATTTTTTTTTCCATATAAAATCAATCATTTATGTGTTCATTTCAACTAAACCAAATTTATTAAATACTAATATTTATATATTTCATTTTGGTCATTTCACCAGAATCCTTATATGTCTAAAAATGAAAATGATTTTACTCGATTCTTTATTCATTTTTAGAAGTCAACTACTACAACAAAATTTCTTAATCTACATACAAAATCAATATCTAGAACCGTTGAGGTTTAATCTAGTAATTAAGATTACGGCTTTATGCATATGAGATTCCAGGTCAACATGTAAATATTCAATTGGCACGGAGGGAGTATAACATACATGTTGGTTGGGAATGAACTTCCAAGTAACCCAACTCCACAATGTGTGAAGTCAAACCCAGAAGTCTAGCAAGTCTCAAAAACCCTTTCACCCCTTTCTTTCCCTTTGCACTAAACCAGTCCAGTACTACTAGTACTAGCAACAAAGACACTCTCTTTCTTTCTCTCTCCTCAAAATTGACCTTTTTACCCCTCGCACCCACCATCCCCTCAACCAAATCTACTTCAATACCCATGTAATTTCCCCCCGAACCCATAACCCCCAACATTTTCTCTCTCCTCTCCAACCCCCATGCCCTCACCTTCCTTCACACAAACTCTGAAAATCAACCAAAAGACCCCAAATAATAAGAGAGAGAAAACAAGAGCGTGAGGAGAGAGAAAGTGAAAAAAATGGACCCAAATACCCAGCGGGCCGAGGCGGAGCGGTGGCTGGGGATAGCGGCGAAGCTGTTGACGGCGCGTGACTTTCTGGGCAGCAAGACATTCGCGATCCGGGCCCGAGAGGCCGACCCGAATAACGCCGTGTCCGACCAGATACTCGCCGTCGTGGACACGGTCCTTGCCGGCGAGAAACGGGTCGACACGACCCAACAACCCGACTGGTACGGTGTCCTTCAGCTCCCTCGGTTGGTTCGTGACCCGGACTTCATCGCTAACCACTATCGCCGCCTTGTTCTGCTTCTCAATCCCGAGCATAATCGGCTCCCTTTCGCCGATTATGCGCTTCAGCTTGCGATGGATGCTTGGTCTGTGCTGTCCGACCCGACTAAGAAGTGGTTGTTTGATAACGAGCTTGCGCTTTCGCTTCAGAGGGCGGCTTCGGAGCCCCAGAGGGTCGACCCGGTTCATCCTAATCCCGTCCGGGTCGACCCGGGGGTGGTGGCGGCTTCGTCGCAGGTGAATACGTTTCAGTTCTTTCAGCCGCAACCTCAAGTTCAGCCCCAAGTCCAACATCATCAACCGCAATCGCAGCCATCTCAGCAGCCTCAGCCACAGCAGCAGCAGCCCACTCTGCAGATGTGGCAGCAGCAACCGCAACCGCAGCCGCAGCCGCAGCCACAGCATCAGGTGGATTTTATGCCGGTACCACCGCAGCAGCAACTGCCGGCGGGGCCGGTGCAGCAGCTGCTGCCGCAGTGGCAGATGCGGGACCCGACCCCGGTCAAGGGAGGAGGAGGAGGAGGAGGAGGAGGAGGAGGAAATGGAGGAGAGAGAAATAAGGGTTCCGTCAATGGTTCTGCTAGAACAACTACTTCGGCACCAGCACCCGTACCAGCACCTACATCGCCACCGCCAATTGCTCGGGCGCCTGCACCGACACCACAAGCAACAAGGCCTCGAGCTATGCCACCGCCAGCTCCAGTGGCTCCACCACCAGCATCGGTGCCGGTTCCACCAGCACCGACACCAGTGCCAATACCAGTACCGGTAGTATCACCAGTGGCACCAGTGCCAGCAGCACAGCCAAGGGAGAAGCTGACAGAAGTAAGAACAGCTGTTGTTGACGATGGTAATGTTGTTGGTAGTGCCCATAAGAATAATAAGAGTAGTAATAATAATAATCAAAATTCTGCTGGTATTGGTAATTCTGTGGCTGATGGTGGTGCTAATGAGAATAATGATGAGGGTGGGGTAGAAGAAGATGTAGAGAGTTTTTGGACAGCTTGCCCTTACTGTTTTTACATATATGAGTACCAGAAAATGTATCAGGATTGTACCCTTAGGTGCCAGAATTGTAGGAGGGCCTTTCATGCTGTACAGATTCCGAACCCCCCTCCCGTTGCTTCTCCTGCTAATGGTGGGAAGGAGAAGGAGACTTCGTTCTGTTGTTGGGGGTTTTTCCCGTTAGGGTTTTCGATGGCAGCTTGGAAGAAGCACAATCAAATGGGGAACCAAAATCGGTCATCTAATTGGGTTCCCTTTTCGCCTATGTTTGCTTGCCCAGCAGAAAATGGAGATGGGAATTTTCAGTGGTTTGCTAGTGATAAGGGTAATGCCTCTGTTGGGCCGAATTATGTGGCAAAGAATGGTCCGGCCCCAAGGGTCTATATAGATGATGTTGAAGATCTTGTCGATGTTTCTGATCCCAGTGATTCAGATTCTTCTGATGGTGATTGGCGTAATCCTAATAGAAACAAGACAAAGAAGAAGCAGAAGAAAGGGAGGATTGTGAGGAGTAGAAGAGGAAGGCCACGGAAAGCAGATACCTCAAATCAAGGGAATCAGAATTCAGTTGGTGGAGATGGAGTGTTTGGTGGTGGTGAGGATTTGAGAGATGGGTCGTCAACACAGCAAGTTGTTTTCGGTTTGGTTGCTGGCAAGAAGGCTGATGCGAGCAAAAAAGTTGCTTCTACTGTCATGAGGAAGCACTCTAGGAGGAGTGTGAAGGATATGGGGAGGTTAGATTTGAATGTGGAATTCAACAACGAGGGTGATGAGCATGCCCCTACTGCGAGCGCAGTAAATGGAGAGGAGGATGGGATGGAAAATATTGGATTTTTTGAAGGCCTTGATGAATTCCTAAGTACATTGCCAATGCTAAATGTTAATGGGGATGAAAAGGCTAAGCCATCTTAGCCTTGTCTCCCATCCAAATCCTGTCATTGTTCCTTCTTTTGCTATTTCTATATGCAGGTAGCTAGGCTTGTTGTATGTAGAGCGACCAGGATTTTCTTTAAGCTGGTTCCTGTTTGCAAGTATTTAGTATGTATTTTGCAGGGATTTGATCATCTGGTCTTTTTTTTTTGCTCTTAGAAGTCTCCTCTGTAGATTAGCCTGCTGTGACAATAATTTCCTGATGTTAATTTTGGTATATTAATGAGATAAGCAGGATAAACTTGAGTACTATTGTGTAAATAAACCATTGTTTTGTACCTCTGGTTGTGTTAAGTGCCTGTGAAACCCTGCCTATTCCCCCTCAAGAAAATGGAAACAGTGACGAGATATTGGTAAAAGGGAAGTGACCTGATGCATGCCATATGGGAAGTGAGATAGATAAAGGTTTCCGTTCAATTTAGTGCGGGAATTCCCAAAATTTATTTCTGTAGTGCAATAGAGTATGATAAGACATTGTTGCTGACATCTTGCTCAGGCGCTCAGGTTTTCAGTTGTCGCTCCAGTCTTCTAGAAAGAAGCAGGTAGATGGCATGATGCTAGTCCCTTCACCTCGTTAGAGAGAGTAGTAGCAATTGCATGTGTCATATATCTCCTGGAAGGGATCATTCAAGTGGCTACTAACTTAGTAACCGAAGAAATGAAGGCAAGTATGTTTCTATATTTGGTTTGATTATTCTATACGTTTCCAGTCCCAAGTTTTACTAGGAATCTTTGTATGTTATCTTCAAATATTGCACGAACTCCTTTGTTCAATATGTTACCCTGTTGTCTTTAACTGGCATACCCTGTATGTTGCATTGATCTAGTTTCTGTTCCTAGTGGTTATATGATGGAAGATGGAACATAACCTTGCACCAAGTAAAAACTTATTTAGGAATATTTTTCTTGTTAGCTGTCATATATACAGATTGGGGCACTTTTACCTGAGTATGAAGGTTCTAGAAATGATTAGGCTCTACCATGGTGGGATTTAAGCATATGATTATGGTTGTGCTACTACTGTCCTATAATCAACATTCACAAAACAATTTTGTTGTCATTCACAAGACACGTCAGCTTACCATGAGTTTTAATCCTTCTCAGGTTTCCTGAAGGTTGTTGAGAATAGCTGGGCTGGAGACAGCATAGGCGAGTTCAATCAAACACAAGAGTATGAAAATTTCCCTAGTCTTTGCAAATTTTCCCATCTAGGCATCAGAAATGAAAATAACCTAAAAAATTTAATAGTTTTTAGAAAAATTTGTCAGAAACCACCTTTTAAAATATGACTTTTTTATGCAGCCACCTTATATAATTTTTTTTTAACAAAACCACCTTATAA
>BSSO01000566.1:0-31483 GCA_030267885.1 Mesembryanthemum crystallinum
GTATTCTATTCAACCACCATAAATGGAAGTAAGTAATTAATATTTTTGTGCATCTTTCTCTAAGGATTTGCTGGCCCATTAATAAAGAGTGGTATTATTTGTGATTTCCCTAGTCAAATATGGGCTAATTTGATTAGGTGGTACAATATGTTTGACTCTTCTTCCAATTGACTATGTTCTCATTATGAATTTTACAGCTAAACAATACTCTACTTCTCTTTGTTGCCCCAATAAAAGTTTTTCATTCTCTTTTTCTTTTCATTGTTATAGTCCCATCAAAAATTAAGAGCATCACAATTATTTGGAAAATAACTCTTGAATTATTATATTGGTATCACAATGCAACAACACATACATGACCATGCTGAAAATGCCTATGGGTGGAACTATCTAAACCATATATGATAAGTACTTTACTAATTAATTACCACATAGTATATTAACACATTTTGATTATTTTAGCTATAATGTATGTGAAAGGTAAGTGGCAAGACATGTGCAAGAGGTGACTTACTCATATATTATGCAAATTTAAAACATTTATAATAAGTAAATACTTTGTTAATCATAGTTATGAAAATGAATATATAAATATGATCAACGATTATATGATTATAGCCTATATTAATTAATCACCTTAATTATATACAACAACCCATACATTCCCTAACTAATTTTTTAACATGTGATCAACATTTGAAATCATATAGTAATATCAGAAATAATCCAACATTTCAATCAGCCATAGATCATTGATTCCAAAATGTAGGTAGTTAGGAATTAATAAGATCATTGCCAAGATCCTTCATTTGAAGTTGAAAATTCCAAATTCAAAGAAAGAAAGCAAATAAAATTCATGCAATTTTTCTTTTAGTTTTATCTCTTGTTAATTAGGACAATAATAGACCATGCTAGGCATATCTCATATATGAGATCAGGAAGAGATTCTAACCACTCAATAAGTGGGTAGTTCATTCAATGTACTGGTCCTTGCAAAAATGGTCCAGGTATCCCATTTAGTACTGTTCGCTCTGGCTCAATACTCAAAAATGATTAGACCATCCGATTATTGGTAAAAGATAGAGAAGATGATAAAGTTGAATAACAGAATATTTTGCATCTGTTTTATGGTCTACGACTAATTCTGTTCGAGATGAATCAGACTCTCTTGAGTCTTGGAGGAAAAGCTTCTCAATCATCCATTTTTTCAGTTACATAACTCATACCACGTTATATATGCAATTGTAAGCTCCATAACACGAGCCACATAAAAATTCGACAATATTTCTAAAGGACCTTTTGTGCACAACTAATTTTATTCAAGGCGAATCAAACTCCCTTGACGGAGAAAAATTCCCTATTATTATTATTTTTTTCATCTACAAATCTTAAACCAAACACCATATAGATATAACCGATTGCAAGCTTCATAACATTTGAGTCACAGAAAATTCAATAGACATTTCCAAAGGATTCCTTTGGTGCACAGCTAATTATATTTAACGCGAATCAAACTCCCTTGACGGAAAGCTCCCTATGATCTACTTTGTTTTTTTCATTTACAAAACTCAAATCAAAGACCTTACAAATATGTAACCGATTGCAAGCTCCATACCACTTGAGTCACTGGAAAATTCAATGACGTTTCCAAAGATTCCTTTGGTGCAAAATGAGAAGAAAATAAATAAAATAAAATAAAAAAAGAAAACTACAAAAAATCTGTTACCTTAAAGTGGACCATATCATTTCATTTCACCTTTATCAGAGATTTTGATTTTTCGAACAAAAGCATATATGCATGGGAAAAGATCATTTCACCTTTTGTCAGATTTTATAGAAAAAAAAACACTTTGCTACCAAATGCAAGCATATAGTAGTATATTATATATATATGTATGTGGATATGTATGAATTTGTGAATCCATCATAATAATCTGTAAACAAGTGCAGAAACACTGAAACAGCACTAAAAAGAAAAGAAAATTGTTGGTTTCTTTTGAAGCACGGTATATATACCGCCTTTTAAGGGAATCATCAAAATGACAATCATCTCAGGACAAGAATTTTTGGACCTTCAGAGTTTCAGAGATAAGGCAAGCAATAAAAAGTAGGGTTTTTTTAGAACAATATATATGCGATTCACTATATTATGTTATGTTATGTTATGTTATCCTCTTTTATGTTGTTTATATTTGTTATCAATTACATAGATTCAATTAATTTTATTAATGCAATTATAAAAGTTGATTATAGTTTAGATGTATTCAAGTAACCCGACATTTTGGTAATGTTTTGATTTGGTTTGGTAGAAATGGAATATCTCATATGGGATTTTGAGGTTATTGTGACATGAGTTGGTAGAGTGAGCACAAGGTATAAGTTGAAAAGGTATTTTCAAAGATTAGCTAATACAGTAGAATGAAATGAATCTAAAACTTGTGATAAAAAAATAGTTTGGGGATAAAAATAATCCGTATTGGAGTACTAGTTTAGGATGTCCAAATAAATATACAACTTTTTTCAGATAATAAAACTATTAAGGTGGTCCACGTTCAAGGAGTAAAGAAATTCCTTCTTAAAAAAAAAAAAATTAAGGTGGTATGTTTAATATTAACCCCATTAGATTTTTATGACGTAAAAAGAAATCCAATTAAAAGAAAATGAAATAATAATAGTCAATGCCACGTCATAAAAATCAAACGGAGAAGGTAACAGCGTCCACTTGGGATCGTTTCGTGCAACTACAGTGAAAGGTGTGATTATTCTCTGCAAATATGAAAAGTGAAATTAATTTTCTACAATTCGGTGAAATGTTGGATTATTAGAAACCAATTTTACTAAAAATAATTTGGTCTTGGGCTTCTCTCTCCTGTTTCTTGTCCAATTTCTTGATTACTCCCCATCCATCATATTGCAAAACATTCAATCACCCAAATGACTAATGACCACTATGGGCTTTTTTTATATATATCTGGCCCAAGTTATAAGTTATGAGAAGAAACAACCAGCGGGCCAACCCAATTAAATGAATAGTCCAAGACTAACTAACTAGGCCCAATCACTCTCAGAGTCTCTGCCCACTGCAAACGCCCAAAATACCAACCCATTATTTCGGATGCAATAATTCAAACAGTCCGTCTTGTAAGAAATAGCCTTATCTTATGAAATGATTTACTGTGAAAAATAGTATCGATTTTGAGTTTAAAAAATATCATTTGTTGTTTAAAAGAATCAATTATAGGCTGTGTTCAGCAGCAGAGTTTAGAGTAGTGGTTAGTGGTTTGACTAAGTCTAATAGTTACTATTATAATTTTGGGTGTTCGGTAAACTAGTGTTTGGACGTAAAGGTTAGTGGTTGGGGTAGTGTTTTTGAAAAGCTACCTAGAGTAGCTTTTGGGGTAACCACTAGTGGTTGGGACGTCTTTTATATTATTTTACACAGTTGTTTGCTCATTTCAACAGCTAGTGTTACCGAACATTTCATTTTCGAACCGCTAAGGTCTAACAGCTACCAAAACAGCTAACAACTACAAAAACAGCTACAGCTACTAGAACCGCTAACAGCTACTACGACAGCTAAATTTGCCGAACAGGCCCATAGTGCAAAAATGGCACTTATTATTTGATGAAAAAAGTAATCACTTTTCAGGTTAAAGTATAACTTATTATATGAGAAGTATTATTAGTCTTATATACAACGATCAGCAATACCACTATTTATAAGTTAGTGAGTAACTTTTAGACTGTCCAGAGATCTGTATATTTAATTTTAGTATATCTTATGTTTGTTACTTATATTATCATACTACTATCACTCAATTATACTATTTTCGGATGTCGATTAAATAGCAAAAACCAATCATGATATTTGTTAATATAATGATAAAAAAGGGTTTCCTATAAAGGTGAAATATTTGAGCTACATATTAAACTTGATGGTTAGATACAATCAAACTTGAATGAAAAGAGCACCATTTTATACCAGCCATTCACTTAATGTGTTTAGAGAAAATGGAAAAGAAAAAACACTTAACTATTAAAAATAAAATGAGATAAAAGCACAATAGCATTACTAGAATTAGGATTTTTAACGTGGTCAAGTAAGGGTAGAGAAGTTTCACCCGCCCTGGAGATTCTCTATATCCCTACTAAACATCGGCTATCAGTATATAACTAAATCCAACCCACCCTTTCTGGTATAAGATGGGATTTGCATTCGCTCCACCATCCAAATGGATACTCAATAAGTCATCTGAAACCCACTTTTTCTGGCTCATGCCGAATAAAATGAACAAAAAGGAAAATGGAATATGTAAAATATTTAACAAAAATTATAATAACAAGCAATTTAATGAGTTATGGATCATCAATTATCACAATTTACGTTTTGTATGTGTGTGAGATTGAGATCATATGAGAGCAACTCTTATGTGAAGGCGTGAGGGCACATATAAGTTTTTTATTTTGAAATCCAACAATATAGCTCACACAAAACGTTGGAAAGAAAAGTTAGTTTGCAACTTTTATTTTATTTTATTTTATTTTATTTTTTTTTTGTGTGTGCGATTCAGTCATTAGATCTTTTAATAAATGATCCAAGGGTGCTCTCATACTTTCACCGTAAGGTTTCATTTTTCTCAAATTATTTTTGCTGATTTCTTTTAAGTTCAACGAGCGCACACACAAACACACACACAAANTCTCAGGAGAATAAATCAATAAATTCTACAAATATTAACATCAACAGTAAATTTTAACACAAATAACATTAAGATAACATATCTTAAGTATTCTCTCATGTGAACGTAAACCCTATATATGGATCAAATAGTAGGTGACCTTAATGGGGCAAACAGTCAAACTTCTGCGATCCACTCCTAACCTGCCACCCACCAAAACCATAATTTTTACTCGCTTCATTCAGAATGAACGCGGGATAATTCTCACCCCAATGTCATCGGTAACTGAAACTATGGATGATTTCATATGAAGTAGATTGCATAGACGTCTCATTAATAGCACTGTAGGAATTATAGCTTTTAGGGAATAATGTAGCATTAAAGATTGATTGGTTAATGTTGTTATTCGTTGTGTTTATTTGGGGGGTTTTGGTAATAAATAATTTTATTTTCTTATGGATATATCTAAGGTGCACCTGCCAATGCGTGACATCGGATATTATAGGAATTGATTCCAATTGGTGAGTTGTATGATACTTAAAGCCCTGCCATGGTGCTATTATTTGCAGCTTGTTTTACCAGTGGGCGTGAAGGCACAAACTCTTAGCACTTTGCAATCCAATTACAACATCAGTAAACGCATTTGCCTCAGCAAAAGGCATACTCACTTTCTTCAGCAATTTAATAAATGAAGCAAAGATTCAACAAACGGTTATGTACTAAAGATAAAACAAAACAATCGAAATTGGCCGGAAATGAAATGTGAGAGAGGAAAGAAGTTAGGGTTTATCGTTCTATCTCTATCCTCTCCCAACAACTGAGAGAGATTATAGATCTAATTAATGTGATCAACTATTTAACGAATCAGGACAAATACGATAAACAAGTCAAGTCAGTAATACCCTATATATCTCAATTAAATGGAATGTAAATCATACCCAATAAATTCCTATGTTATTGATGTTATCATCGTATTCCCAATGGTTCATAGAATGGTGATGGGGAAGGGAAAAACCATAACCATCCTACAAAGTGGGAGTATCCACCCTTTCCAACATAAAGTATGAGGGATTGAACAGAAGATCCCAAGAAGAAGAACAAGGCTAACCATTTAAGCCAACCGAGCAAACCGCTCTTGATTGGTTGGTTAATGTTTTATCCTATGATATCGATCAATAAATCCACCTTTTTTTTTTTTTTTTTTTTTGGTTTGGCCCAAAAGAAAAAGGAAAAGACAAAAGACTCAAAAGAGTGTAAGTTGCAACTCCACCAGTCCCCTTATACCCTAGTGGGGAACTAAAGAAAATCAGAAAAAAGTACCCAAAGTTAGAAAGAAACATGGATTTTGATTCTCATTTTCTCATCTTCTCATCTCACTTCATCAAAAACACTTAAAAATCACAGTCACACACCTGGCCTACCCTTTTTCCTATTTGCCGTGTGTCGTAATTTCACAAGTCACTGTTTAACCCTTCCCTTCTTTCTTTCTCTCTCATTTTCTCTCTCCTCATTTCTCGTTTTTTTTTTTCTCTCTCCTTCGCTCGAACTCTCAAAACTCTGCCAGATCGTCGAATTTCGCTCCCTCCCAATTTGCGGCTCCGATTTTCTCTCTCCTACCACTCTCACTCTCTCTCCTATTCGATCTGTGCTCTCCAATTTCATCTCTTCTTCGTTTATACCGATTCAATTTACAGAGAAAGTTAACCCTAGGTCGTAATTTGCTTGCCAGGAAGAGCTAGGGTTTTTTTGGGTTTCAGATTGATTTGGGATTGGAGTATGTGGAAGTGAGGAATTGGTGGTTTGTTTGGGATTTGATGGGGTTGAATTTGTGGGAATTAGGGTTTTGGTGGTGAAATTAGGGTTGGGAATTGATGGTGGTGGTGGTGGTTGAAGTGAAGTGGGAGAAAATGCTAGGCTATGCATGGGCGAGAAGGCGGTGAGAATAGGAAACTGAGTCGGCACATGTGGTCGGTCCCTTCGACGAAGACGACGACGACTGTAGCTAAGGTTGATTCCAATGGTTCTTCACTTAATTACTTCTTCAAGGTAGGTTTTCTCAGTTTTGCTTTCAATTTGTTTCTTCAGTTATTTGGTTTAATCTACCTTTGTGTCGTTGTGTTTGCTCTTTCCTCTCTATGTGTACATGAATAATACATTTGGGGTCTCCTGATATTGAATTGGAAATTGAGAAGTAGCTGTGGGGATTGAATAGTGTTTTAGTATATGAAGGCAATCAATTAATGTGGATAACCAGGTCAGTTTCGCGGCTAGTTTTCTGTCCGGTGGAGAACTTATTGTACCACTTTTCTTTTCAATTTTTTTTTTTTTTTGGGGGGGGGGGGGGCAAAAGTAAAACGGGAGAAAAATGTAATTTTTCCAATTTGCAGAAAGTGGCATTTCCTGCTAAGTTTGGTTCCCTGTTGATTGCCTACTTATTGATGATGGCAACCAAACAAGAGTCCAAACACCCACTTCTGAAGTTCTGATGATTAAAACAAGGTATAAATGTAGACCTTGAAGAAAGATAGATGGAAAAGGTGACTTAAGAAAATAAACATAATGAGGGTAACCTATGCATCCCAGTTCTCACATGATTTAATCTAGTACTAGCTAGAAACGGAAATAGACTCTATGTGTGAAAGCACAATAGAAGGATGGTCATCCTTTTGAACACAATGTAGGTATGGCCTTCAAGGTCAACAACCACAAGATAAAACTTGACTTTAGCGCAACTTTAAAGGATGGTTGTCCGTAATTGATGTAATGTAGTGGAATATCTCTAGTGCATATATAATTACTTTTTAAGATTCTAGCATCATAAGGTAAGATTGGATTTCAACCTTGCATTGAAGAAACGGAGAGTCTCTTAACTCGGATATATGTGAATTGTGACACAAAAACTTTCGTTCATACAATCGATACGATGAGTGGAATGAGGATGATATTGAGTATGAGTGAGAAGGACCTCACTTAGGCATGCAAAAAGAGCAATCTTGGTATCTAAGTGTGAATGGTGCAACAATTTGGAGAGACCAACACTTTTATTAATACTATCTCAAAAGGGGGGAAAACCCTTCATTAATGGTATTGGAACATTTGATTCATGTTGCCCTTGAAAAGATGATGTGGCACATAGGATGACTGTATCTAATGTGGTTGAGCAAAAGGTCATCGGAGATGGGATTGTTAAAAGATAGTTTTCTATTTTTGAGAATTTGGGCGTGCAACCTTTTTTCCCTTGGTCATCAGGTTTCACGGAAATGTGATATTGCTAAAGGATTTCCAGTTCGGTATCAATCACCAGCAGGTTTGGACTTGAACACTAGGCAGAAGACACGCTTTGCCTGGACTAGACTATCGTGCAAAAGCAATAGGAACTCCAGCAGCAGCACAAAGTTTTGGCAAAAGGTCCTAAACCGAACCATCGAAAATACAAGAAACCTGGAGTTAAATGTTGGACTAGTTCCTATGACAATGATGCTTTACTGACAGCAAGAGTGATCATCTTCCATAGGAGATATTGCCAATGTTATAGCTATCCCAAAACCAAGAAATTGCATGAGTATGAGTGGCTCTGGATATAACTCTGCTATTATATTGGGACTCTGCCTTCGAAGCTGTTTCGCGATTTCAGGGCATGTTCTTGACATTAGCAAAATAAGTGGAATAATATTTTTTTAGTCATTTTGTGAAAACCTTTTCCGGGAACAATTCTAGCTAAATTTCAATCAATTGGTTTCAATCTGACGTTTTATGAGCAGTTTTGGACAACTTCCCTGGGTTTGGCCAGATAATCTGGTGAGGTGAAAGATTCCAGCAGCAAGCCTCTTTTAACAATTTTAGCTAAATTTCAATCAATTGGTTTCAATCTGACGATTTCTATGAGCAGTTTTGGACAACTTCACAGGGTCTGGCCAGATAATCTGCTGAGGTGAAAGATTCCAGCAGCAAGTCTCTTTTCCCTGGAAAACTCATTAATACTTGCTGTAGCATTATGGGTTTGGAAACCTGTCATTCCTGTCTGAGATTTGAGATTTTCGGTTATTGAGATTCTTCCTTGCCATGCTCCCACGTATTATTTATTGCATTATGTGTGGTTGAAACTCAGATATTGATCGTTAAAGGTAGACAAAGAAAAATGGTATTTCTTTACACGGTATCAAATATTGGCCACTACACGTATGGGCCATTACGTATCCGGTTTTGAGGCTAAGGAAATGCGAAATCCCGGTCCGTAAATGGGTATCCAACACGGCCGACATATGACCGTTACAGCTGGTACATGGCTATAAATTTCTAATAGATGGCCGATAAGTAGCTGATACATGGCAGATACCAAATTTCACCCAGTGACGACCCTACATGCTTCGCACATCAGTCCGCTTTTGTGAAGTCGCGACCGTTACCTTGATTGCTGTGATTTCAAACTTTGCTTTTGAATTTAATCTTTGGATTCGTTTTTATTCAATGTCAAAAGTATCAGTGCAATAATACACTTGATGGATGTATGTTTATATATACACTATTGACTCTATGACGCTACTTCTTGATCTGGGGCCAAACCTTCTGAAATTACCGTTCAAATTGTTCCTTACTACTTCTTTCGTGCCCATGTTTATCTTTTCCTTTACTGGGTGTCTATGCAAGGAGAGTAACTTCATAAATGTCGTAAGAGTTGATAATATCAAGTCAGCTTTTTTAGAGTTGGCTTTGAATGGAGGCTCTTGGTGAAGTGCCTTAGATCTGAAGTTAATGCTGGATTTTGTCAAAAGTTTGACACATATGCTCATTTCTTTTTATGATCTTTTCTTATGTGCTCAATGTGGAAAGCTGTAGTTTTGTAATACTAATGATTAATGAGTTTTTGTGGGTCTTTCAGAAACAACCTCTCTATTTGTTAGAGGTAAGGCTGCGTACAACTGATTTTTACTGGGTCGTTGTTGTTGTTGTTTGCATATTTTATTGCCCAAACTTCTTATTTTTCAGTTGTATTATGAAATGCTTTTCATGACTTTTTTCTTCATATAAGTTTCTATTATCCATAAACGTCATAAGACCTTGATTTTTGTAGGATGGTCGCAAGATTAGTGTTGGTGACTGTGCTCTCTTCAAGCCTCAGCAAGACTGCCCACCTTTTATAGGCAGAATTCATTGTTTGAAATCAGGGAAAGAAAGTAGCTTAAGGCTCAGTGTGAATTGGCTTTATAGACCTGCTGAAGTTAAACTTGGGAAAGGCGTTGCACCTGAAGCTGCGCCGAACGAAGTATTTTACTCGTTCCACAGTGATGAGATTTCTGCTGCGTCACTACTACATCCTTGTAAAGTTGCATTTCTTCCTAAAGGTGTTGAACTTCCACCAGGGATTTCTTCATTTGTGTGTCGGCGAGTTTATGATATTACAAACAACTGTTTGTGGTGGCTGACAGATCAGGATTATATTGATGTAAGTTTCTTGTACTGTTGATTGCCCCTGGCAAATCTGCTCAAACCACTCTCCTCACCACCCCCCTTTCCTTTTTTCTTTTTCTAACTGTTTTTCTGGCATTTGAATTTTGGTTTGGGACTACTTTCTCAGGATCGGCAGAAAGAAATAGATCAACTGTTGCGTAAAACACGTATAGAAATGCATGCAACAGCACAACAGCAGCAAGGTGCCCGATCTCCAAAACCGGTGAATGGTTCAGCAGCAATGTCTCCTTTGAAACATAGTCCAGATAGCATGCAGAATAGTAGCTCCAACCTCTCTTCTCAGACAAAAGGGAAGAAGAGGGAGCGAGGTGATCAGTCATCGGAGCCTATTAAACGGGAAAGATCTGGAAGAGCAGATGATGGTGATTCTGGTCAGTTGAGATCAGAGAGCATGTTGAAATTGGAAATCGCAAAAATGACTGAAAAAGGAGGACTCGTAGATTCTGAAACAGTAGAGAGGTTAGTGCAGCTCATGAAGGCTGAAAAATCTGAGAGAAAAATAGATTTAGCAGGGCGGTCCATGCTTGTTGGCATTATAGCTGCTACAGATAAGCATGATTGCCTCAGTCAGTTTGTGCAACTTAGAGGCTTGCCTGTATTGGATGAATGGCTTCAGGAGGTTCACAAGGGGAAAATTTGTGATCCTGGAAAACTCAAAGATGGTGATAAATCTGTGGAGGATTTCCTCTTAGTTTTACTTTGTGCACTTGATAAACTTCCTATTAATCTTAATGCCCTACAGATGTGTTACATTGGGAAATCTGTGAATCTGTTACGTTCTCATAAAAACACCGATATTCAGAAGAAAGCTAGGAGTTTGGTTGATACGTGGAAGAAACGTGTTGAGGCTGAAATGAACATTAATGATGCAAAATCTGGTTCAAGTCAGGCTGTTGCATGGCCAGGCAGATCACGGCATGATGGTTCTCATGCTGGGAATAGGCACTCCAGTGGATCTTCCGAGACAGCCGTTAGGAGCTCTGTTACAAATCATTCTTCCTTGAAATCCACTTCTGTGAAGGTTGCTCAAGGTGATTCTGCTTCAAAATCTGCATCCGGGTATCTAGGAGCTGTGAGATCACCTTTGTCACCTTCTTCAGCTCCTGTTAACTACAAGGATGGACATTCGAGGATATGCACTAATGCTTCAACCACTGAGACTCTTCAAGCAGTGGCGAGGGAGGAAAAAAGCAGCAGTTCAAGCCAATCCCACACTAACAGCCAATGCTCAAGTGACCATGCTAAAAATACTGTTACATTTGGAAAGGAGGATGCAAGGAGCTCTACTGCTGGGTCTAGGGGTTTGAATAAGATTACAGGTACTGGCTCCAAACACCGGAAAGCAGCTAATGGTCCTCAAGGCGCTGCTACCTCTGGTGGCCAGAGAGAAACTGTGCCAAATAGAGGCACTTCTATGGCCAGAATTTCAGTTCTCGAAAAAGTATCTGATGATGTAAATGCTTTTGATGCGTCTGTTCATGAAGGTAACAATCATAAGCTTATCGTTAAGATTCCTAACCGAAGTCGTGGTGCTGCTCAAAGTGTAACTGGAGGAACGGTGGAGGATTCGTCCTGCAGAAATAGTAGAGATTGTTCTCCAGCTCTTTCGGAGAAGCATGACCAGTCAGATGCCTGTTTGACAGAAAAGCACGATCCTCACCAATCTAATGAGGTTGATGGTTTATCAACTGCTGTACACAATACTGATTCTAGGAGATCTCCGCGTGTTTCAAAAGTTGGATATTCACCCTCTAGAAATGAGATGAAGCCTAGAAAAGCACTCGATGCCTCTTTCAGCTCCATGAATGCATTGGTTGAAAGCTGTGTCAAGTTCTCAGAAGCTAATTCATCTATGTCCGCTGGGGATGATGTTGGAATGAATTTACTTGCTAGTGTAGCTGCTGGAGAAATCTCCAAGTCTGAAACTGTTTCACCAGCTGTCTCTCCGCACAGAAACCCCGGGGCTGCTGAAAATTCCTGTATCCACAATGGAAATCAAAAACAATTGCATGGTGATTACTTCATTCAGTACCAATGTCAGTCTTTTACTACTGCTGATACTGACGAGCTTAATATTGTTGCAGGTGTTTCCAAAGGCAATGATGCAGAAACGAGCAAACATTCTGGCTCTTCTAGTGAGATACAACTTCAAATTGAAGAAGGCTGCTTGAAGAGCAATGGAAAATTGGATGAACTGGTTGGTGTTGCTTGCCGTTCTGTGTCTCCCTCGTGCCCCACAGGAAGTAATGCAGGTGATGGAAGTACTAATGCTCTTGACGGAAAGAGTATAATTATTGAGGAGAGTCACAATGAGCTTCCAGTTGTAACTCAAGAACTTGGTAATTCTTTGGCTGTTGTAGATAAGGACAAGGATGTTTTTCTGAGCGGAGAACCTGTGAAAAAATCTCACAGTGATACAGTAGTATGCCCTTCAACTAATGTTGATCCCGAAAAGAATAATATTAGTTCAAGACTGCCAAATAGTATCCCATTGGTGCAAAATTCACTTGTTTTGGCACTGCAATCTGAATCTACGCATCCCTGTGAGAAGACTAAAATGGTTTCTTGTAGTGGAGGTCAAGAGTTGGCAGCAGAAAGATCAAATGAAGTTAAGTCTCAAAAATCCGATGGCGTAGATCTATGTGGGCGTGGTGGTTTGGAAGAAAACAGACTAGACCAAGATAAAGATTCTTCTCCAATACGTCAGAAGGAAGACAAACCTATATTGTCTTCTGTTGACAAGGAGCAGAACATTAGCATCAAGGATGAAAATGTGGAAAACAAAGAGGTTAATGTACATCAGTCCAGCAGTTTAGCTACACAAGTTAGCTCTTCTACAGCTGCTCCACAAGAAGCTAAACCAAATGTGAGCACAAAAGGATCTGATGTGACTGCTGCTGAAGGGGAGAGAAAAGAGGACAGTGCATCTGCTACTGGCAATGCCACTGTTTCACCTGCTGCAGGAGGCTCAGATATGGACAAAAAGCTCGGGTTTGATTTGAATGAGGGTTTTAGTGTGGATGACGGGAAGAGTGATGAACCTTTTAACACAGGTGCAGGTCCATGTCCTGCTAGTATTTGTTCAGCTAGCCCCTTGCAAATTCCTGCTTCCTCTGGATCTACTTGTCTTCCAGCTTCAATAACTGTAGCTTCTGCTGCTAAGGGATCCTTTGCTCCACTGGATGACATGTTGAGGAATAGAAAGGAACTTGGATGGAAAGGATCAGCTGCAACAAGCGCATTTCGTCCTGCTGAGCCCAGGAAAGTCATGGAGGTGCCTCTAGGTCCAAGCAAGTCCTCTTTTCCTGATGCCCCTGCTAGCAGACAATCACGGCCACTTTTGGATATTGATCTTAATGTGGCAGATGAAAGGATTCTCCTGGACATTGGTTGTCAAACATCTGGTCAGGAGACCAATATAAGAAATAATCCTATATGTGAGCTTATGAGCACATCATCCTCGCGTTGCTCTGGAGGGCTCGACCTGGATCTCAATAAAGTCGATGAAGCTCCAGATTTGGGACAATACTCAGCTAACAATGGTCAGAGACTTGAATTTGCAACTCCTTCCGTCAAAGCATCACCATCATCAAATATTTTTTCTAATGGTGAGGTAAGTGGTAGGAGGGATTTTGATTTGAATAATGGACCTGCTACAGAGGAAATGCCTGTTGAACAAACACCATACAATCAGCATGTCCGCAGCAACATTTCTCTCCAGCCACCGTTTGGGCCTAGATTCAATAGCTCAGACACAGGGAATTCCTTTGCTTGGTATCCTCCAGGAATGACCTACTCGGTAGGCATGACACCTTCAGCATTGCCTGATAGAGAAGCTTTTCCCATTGTTGGGATAGGAAGTGGTCCACAGCGTCTTGTTGGTGGTCCAACCACAAGCTTGTCATTTAATCCTGATGCGTACAGAGGATCGATGTTACAAACCACTCCGGCTGTGCCTTTTCACTCAACTCCCTTTCAATATCCAGTTTTCCCCTTTGGTACTAGTTTTCCTCTTCCTACATCTGCCTTGTCAGGTGGTTCGTCTGGATTTATGGACCCTGCTGGTGGTGGGCGGATTTCTGGGATCCCTTCTCAGTTGGTTGGAACTGCTGCAGCAGTTCCATTCCAGTATCCACATGCATATGTTGTCTCACGGCCTATGCCCGATGTCGGTAATAACGGTGTGGTTGAAAGCAATCCGAAATGGGGAAGGCAGAGTCTAGATCTCAATTCTGGCCCAGGAGGTGTAGATGCGGAAGGGAGAGATGAGGCACTGCCAACAGTATCAAGACAGCTGTCTGCCATCAGTTCGCAATCCTTTGCAGAGGAGCAAATGAGGATGTACAACATGGCAGGTGGTGTTCTGAAGAGGAAGGAACCTGAGGGAGGATGGACGATGGATAAGGTCAACTTTAAGCAATCATCGTGGCGATAAGAACACATGAGGATGCCATATAGTGACCCTTGAAAATTGGAAGTTGGTTTAGTTATGTAAGTTTCCTTTCTAAATTTCTGTACATTCTTTGTGCTTGATCAGTGTAAATTTTAACATCTGGTAGGAGCTTAAATTAGATATTCCTTCTTTTCATGTCCTTTATGTTTGTTCTCCCCTTGCAGCATGTTGGTCATATTACAATTTTTATATTTCCTGTTTCCATGTGTTGAAGTACCCAATTCTTTTCACTGTAAATTGGCATGCATGGGACTCCTGGATCTCTTCTCTGAAAATTTTCTTGGATTGAAAAAATATGCAGTCAATATTTTGAACTTATAATGCATGTGCTACTATTACATCAAGTGTAAGCTTGTGGTGAGCACCTGCAGAATCCTACCCTGAGATTTTGATGGTCTTTGCTTGATACCCTGAACCACCTCCTTGTATCAATTGCTGGGTTGGCTGTCAGAAAATTTATAGCTGAAATGCATGCTTTGTTCTGACATCTAGACGCGCCTGCCCTATTGTAATTTTGTTTTGTTTTATTTTGCTTAAACCCACTTGAGTAGCGAGTTAGCACAAGGGATGAATGAATCTTTGGTTTCCATATGCATGATGTTTCTCATGGTGAGTTAATGAAAGTACAAGGTGTTTTTGCCGTTTAGGGATTCACACCCTCAAGAATAGTATGCTAGCCACAAACTATGATGTGTACAAGTGATTATTCACTGTTGGAGCATACTTGCATTCTGTTATTTGGTTGCCCTTTTAACTGTTTTGATTTCAAGGGGTAAAAGTTAGTCCCTTCAAGTTGGTAATTCTTCCACGGCCACCGCTAAATGGTGGCCGTGGAAACATTGTTGGTTTGGTCGGAACCAAACTGCTTTTAGTTGCAACCAAAGTCAAAAAAACCACAATCATCACTTTGGTTGAACCCAAAGTCTTTTTGGTTTCAACCAAACTTATAATTGAAAATAGAAAATAAACGCATTAGATTAGTTCACTTAAATCTAACGGTGTATATTAGAAGTTTCAGTGGCCACCACTTAAGCGGTGGCCATTGTAAAATTTTCCCCCTTCAAGTTAGATTAGTGGCAGATCCATTTGTGAATGTGTTTTGAGTTGTGTGGAAACAATCTGTTGAAATCCACTAAAATTTCAGATGAAAACAGTGTCATTGTTACAATATAGTCGTGCCAGTTAATGTCATTTGGCAAAAGAGGGCATATCATTGTGCATTATTCTCCTATTCTAAATCGTCGCTTTCATGCCTGAAACCTGCATCACCTGATTTCAGCTTTCCCTTACTTCTGTTTCGTGTTTTGTGATTTCAGTTGGTAGAAGATGGAACCAGGCTAACTACCAGGAAGTCATCGTCTAACTTCTTTATCATAAAGGATGGGTGGTAAGTGAGTAAACTGATGTGTTCATAAGTCTCCGACCTCCCATCTGCTGCTCTGTATCATCAATCAATTCAGTTGTACTTGAAAATATGAATATGTTTGGAGGTTGCACAAGCTCTTCAATTCATGCTCTGAATCTCTCTCCTCAGGTGCCTGTTGATCCGTTTTTTCTTCTGTAGATAGTTGAGACTATTGGAGAAAAATGCCTGTTATCAAAAGCCGGCTTTGATGCCATCATTCGTTCCTTTTGTTCAACCTTCCAGCAATGGATGTTGAATTTGTTTATTGCTCTAAGCAGAAGCTGTTTGTATGTGCATTTTTCTTAATTTATCCATTCTTTTCCTGGTTTCTCTTAGCTCTTCATCTCATCCCTTGCTACATAATGTACGCCCTTTTGCCCCCAAATTAATTTGTTGACTTAATAGTTTTACATGTTATCTCTCTTTCGGAGCTTTTGTATGGAAGCATTTTACAACTACCCAAGGCAAGTATCTTGGAACTAGGAATGATTGAAGATAAACCGTCCAAGCGCCACAAGCCAGCATCTCAGCGTCGTGCTTATTGTTGTGCCCACGCTCTATAGCCATGCCAATGACTAGTTAAGCTCCCTGACGATTGCCCAGGCTCTAGCTCCTGGGACCCTGAATGAAGTTAGATGAATATGAAGTAGAGCGTTGGGCAAGACTTTTTGGGCAATGGGTGGCCTCATGGATCCACCCTTGGTTCGTAGGGGTCTCATGAGGAAAAACTCGATCGGTGCGGGGATGGTCCCTGACATATGGGACACCTTGGGGTAGGTGATACTGTGATAGTTTTCTAACAATATTGGGGGAGATCTTCTAGGGTTCGAATTTTGGGTACCCAATAACCTTTTGTGATTATTTAAACCACCCACTGTTGCTTTACTAAGTCATGGCTGAATATAATGTTATGATGTTGTGGAATGCCTCTTCGGCTTCTTGGGCAGCCTTAGTCATCAAGAATTTGATGTTGAAGAACTAAATAGGCCCCCAACAAGGTCCGATCAAATGCTAATAATTCACAAAAACAGGGGTTTTTTTTTAAGGAGGCTCCTTGGACAAGGTGTTTGTTTAAATTTTAAGTCATATTGGAAAGAACCCCTAGGACAACATGGGATGCAATCGAGATCGATTATTAGGTCCTCAGTAGCCCTTACTTTAGTAAGCCTTTGTTAGTCACCAACTTATAAGGCTCGTAGACCGCGAAAAAGTCAAAGACAAGGTAAAATAAAAACGGAGGAAGAATAAATTGTTGGTGAACATAATGCTAAAGTGTTGTGAAGGGCACCAAGGGGACTTGTACGTCGGCCTTGGAACCACGTTTTTTGTAAATTGAAACGGCTTTTGATAGGTTCAAATCTATATAGTAGTTTAATTCATGCAAATCCGGGATAATGGAAAGACCGAGGTGTTCATTTTTTAACCATACTGGTTAGAGACCCCAAAGGAATGTGGGTAGCCCCATGATTGGTCATTGGAGGAAGGCCATCAAAAGTCCATTATTGATAATTTTTGGTGATCCTCAATTAGCCCTGTTTCTTTACCAACTAACATTACTCGCCCATGAGTATGACACTCAAACACCAAACCCATACATACTTCTCACCCTAGGGAAGGACAACTTAATCAGAGCCTCTTACCATGTTCCTCCAACTTAATCCTCCCAACTTCACTAGGCCTGAGGTGTTTGTTGGTTTGAATCTTGCTGACTATTATATCGAACTTTAAGAGTTCTTCATCAGCTCGGACCGGCCTAGAGTTCAGTTCCGTTGGGACTTCCTGTCCGACAAGATGAAGTCGTCCCAACGTGTTCATTGGTTCGGACAAGATTAGCATTGCATCGTCAGTTGGTAATGGTCCTTCACTTAAAGATAAAAACTTTCGAATGAGTTGATTCCCTTACAGGTTTTGACGATTTTAACACTAATGCAGGTCCATATTTCTACTGCAAGACAGGTACAACCGTGCAAAACAAATATGCTTGGCTAACATGTACAATATGATAGCATTCTGATAATCTATTTCATCTAAAAAAGTTTCACAAAGCTAATCTGCAAACGCAGAAGCAGGATTCTCAGCTCTGACTAGCAGATCCTGTAAGGTCTGAAAATTCAAACTCAAAACGATTCTCTGTTTTCTTTGCTGCTTCGCTTCAATACAATTAACACATTAAATTTACAACACGAAAAGAAGCAAATAATTGTTCTAACAGCCATCCTACAAAAAGGGGTAAGAAACTAATTTATACTCAGAACTATAGCGTGTCGTAAGATACTTGATTAAATAATGATTACTATAGAGCAAGACCGTCAGTCGTGTACTTGAGGGAGGGTCCTGTGTAAGGATCTCTTAAGAAGCCCAGATTTGCAAATGCCAAATCACACCGATGGGAAATACTTGTTGAGGTTGAAGGGAAGAGAATAGAATTCCTCACTCCTTGTATCACCCTTGAAAGATCTGAACTTATCCCACCAATGCTTACCCCTTTCCTTCCGGACCGTTCCGTCCCTTCGGTGGATCGTGTTGTCAAGGAAATATGCCACGATACCCGCGACAAAAGCTTCAGAGGAGAACGGGACATTGACCATATCGTTGAACTGTTCACATTAAGCATGTGTGAGATGAACACTTGTAATTCAACAAAGACATTAATTAAAAGCAATAGAAAAATAACGTCTACAGATGTTAGGATGGAAACACTGGCCCTGTTCATTTCATTGTTACTACTCATTCAGTTCAATGCATTGCTATTCAATTTAATTGAGCTACCCTTATTATATCTCTAACCACTTGAAACTAATAAAGGCAACCCACAACGGAGAACATTCTCAAATGATTCAAAAAGAAAAATAAAGGGACAGCAGTACGAGAAAAACAATGCATTACCCATCTTGCACCTGTATGGACAGGGCCATAACCATTAATCGCTTCAAACTCGTTGAAGTATTGAGGGATTGACAAGCCCAGGAAAATTGAGAATCCCAATATAAACTTTGTTCGGAAGCTGTTAAGATTGCAGAATTGAAGAAAGCTCAAACCAACAGAACCTGCACAAGATCAGAGAATATGCAAGTGAATACAATGGTCAGCATTCAGATGCCATTCTTTCCAAATTTAATCATTTACAAACTTACCAACATAGGCAAAGAAAAGGCAGTACAAAGCAGCAATAATTGGTGAAGGAATTGAAGCAAATACAGCTCCAAATTTCCCTGCAAGGCAATGTGCTCTGATTAAGAAATTGATTGTGGGGAAAGCAATAATTGATATTGAATCATTTGTGTTAATGAACTCATAACCGATATACAAACCTAGGATGGAAAAGAATAACATAAACACAGCTGATATTTGGACAACCCGTCTGCTGCCAACACGTGTCAGTGTTAGAAGGCCTGCATTCTCACTGTCACGAGACAAAAGTCAGCATTAACCTTATATACTACAGAGACACTAAAAATATAGACAAAGAGAAGCAAAATATAAGTTTTCTTACACAGAAACTGAGGATCCAGTCACAGTTCCAAACAACCCGGACAACAAAATGCCAATTCCCTGTCAAGAGAAAAAATTTAGCTCGGATGCAATTTGTAGGCCTCCCTCATTAACACAATTCAGGATTAATAACTCATGAAAGGAAAATGCATGTAGTTCATGTATAAATCTACACATACGTTGTAACGCGAGGGTTGAGGCTTCCCTTAACATATAACCTCTCTTTATTCTAATACAGTTCCAAACAGGCAAAATTTAAAATAAATCAGAACAAGGAAAATTCTTAATACCTGCCAACCAACACCACGACTAAGAACAGAAGGAGGCATCATAGTGGCACTAGCAGACCTTGAGACTGCAATAAAGGCACCAGTAGACTGCAAATAGAATAGAAGGCATGGTAAATAGCGTGACATAAATACCATAATTATTTTCAAGCCATTTGGAGCAACTGACTAACTCCATGAAGACTGAAATTTGTACTAATTTATCTACCTGCTCAGCTAAGTGATTAAGAAGTTTAGCAACAAGACGTCTGATAGTAGTATAATTACTTTTTTTTTTTAATCTTATTCAGAAAATTTTCAAAATTCACTTCAATGCTATTGTTCAGTGTCAACTAGAATGATTGAAAATTTTAGCCTTGCAATAATGCGGAGCCATAGGCAAACACAAATTTAACAAGATGATTTTGACATGGAACCCTAATAGTTTCCAAGCATCACAACAGAAGGAAAACGAACCTCGACAAGAGCAACCAATGAAGCAAACATCATAGCAAAAGCTTCGCCCGCATCAAATGTAGGTGCTCCCCATTGAAAGGGATATGGAACTCTAATCCTGCAGAGAGAAAATCCAGAAAGTGTAAGATACAACACTAGAGTGTGGAACATTCTACTGTCAGTGACTGATGAAATTGCTTGAAGTGAAATTCAAGATCTGATGGATTGCATTTCCTCCTTCCAGTTTGACTACACTTATTGTTTTCTAATTATTTAATCCGTCTCACATGAGGGCCAGCAGAGTGGAAAGAATAAGCAGCTTGGGTTTTGCAAGAAATAGACAAGAAGTAGGGTAAGTCATTTGCCTCCTCTATACTGCTTCTCTGATCGAAAGTTGAGCTATTATTTTCGTGATGACATCCTATCAAAATAACTCTCCCAAAGGATGCCTACTTAGCCAAATGATGTTCTTAAGAACCCACTTAATCCACCCTTTAATTTCTGTGCAACTTCAAAGTAGGCAGCTCTACTAAAACCCACAACCTTCCCCCTTGAATTAAATAGTTATTAATACTAATAATTGAAAGCTTCCAGATTAGGCTTCCTAAACAAAATTTCACTATTATCAATAAACACATATAAATGAGACAGACAACTCTCAAGTAGGATATAATAGTAAAAACAAATAGCACGCTTGAAATGGCTTGTGAACATCCATTTAGCTATCCCTCCAATCCCGCTTCCCCAAACCCCAGGGAAAGGAACAAGAAAGAAAGGGAATAAAAAAAGCAATTCAATGAAACCAAAACTTGAGGCGATAAAGAGTCAAAAGATACCATGGAGCACCACTGATGAGTCCAGAGCGGTCAGTACGACAGGTATTTTGTGTCTTTAGTGGTGCACCATTATATGCTCCTCCCACCGTAAGAATGTGTGCATATACCCAAACTATAGCCACTGAGAATAGAACAGCAAAACGCTCAAACACATTCTTCCCGAACTTTGTTGCTTGAGATACATACTGCAAAATATTTAGCAGCGGTATTAATCTATTGAAGCAGAAGAGTGTCTAAAACACAGAAGACAGAAAATAATTCTCAGGTATAACTGCAAATTCATGTGCCTACTTAATAGGAGTATTACCACTGCAATTACTATTAGAAGCACAAGCTCTGGCAAGCCAATCTCCACGCACTTTGCCACCTAAACCAACAGTGCAACACCTAACATCAGCGATGAATAAGCAGCATAAATACATATGTATCTGACTGAAGCGAGTACAATATCCAACCCCCATGAAAAAGTGAAGAAAAAGAAGACATAAACATGCTATACTTACCCCAGGAAATCCGAGCTCATATAGTCCAAAACCAACCAAAGATATTAAAGGAACCACTGACAATGGGCTCAGAAACCTATATAAGATACAAAAAGACAGCGGTAAGACTACCACCAAGCCTTCTACACAGAATGAGAGAAATAAACAATAATTCACAAGCACACTTTGCAAATTTAAGAGCATTTACTTCTAGTGCAAGCTAAGCCGTGATCCTTTGAGGAGAAATAACAATTTGCACCAGATGATTTTGACTACTGGACAAGAGGTTCGCTCAAAGAAATAAAGAGGTAATTTCACTGATTCAAAATTTACGCAGATTTTAGCAAGCTTTTCATGTATGCCTCTCTACAGTACCACATAAGAATATAAGGATATTATTATTCCAAGTCGTGAGTTGTGGTAAAGGCTGTAGGATTGGATCACACACGGCAAAAAGAAGAGCAAGACACAAGCTCGTTTATGGTTCAGAACTGTACCTACCTCCATGATCAGAACGGGTCACATCAGAACAGAATAGTAAGGCTCTTTATATGGCAAGAGGCTGAAATACAGATAGGAAATAATGTTCTTGATACGAGTAGGAAACAACTGTACACTCTGTACGGACAAACCCTGTCCATAAAAATTTAGCTTCAATATAAGGTCCTATCAAGCTCCATAACTCAACAAAGGCTACCAAGGAAGATCACTTCTGGCAGATGTAATATCAAGATAGATACAAGGAAAATACATTGGGGGTGTATATCCCCCCTCCCCCATTAGAAGCTTCGAGCGAGTCATGGGGTGGTTAAGGCTTCCTGAACTATATGTGAAAAGGACAATGAAGCATGATGCCATGTTCTTCAATGGCCCTTCATCACTACCTTTGGAAGTAAGGAGGCAATTGATGCAGGGGGACACAATGTCCATGTAACCCTTGGTATTAGTAGGATGGCACTTAACTAAGAATTAACAATCCTTGATGGTCAAACCCCACGGATAGGCCCCGTTGATCGAGTCGAGGCCCTGGTCGACTGCACTCCGTTATGTCTCATGCTAACCACCTGAGCTTTACTCATCGCTTTATGTGACACGTCAAACTGTATATGGAAGTTTAGCAAGAAGTTGTGTATAGACGAATACGTGGCTGATGCAATTTACTAACATCTGGAATGGAGGAAAACCAGAACCTCCGAAATTGAGTCCATATACAAACTAGATTTTCAATATACATGAGAGCTAGAGGCATTAAGAATACAAACTAGATTTTCAATATACATGAGAGCTAGAGGCAGTAAGAATCGAACTTAAGTGTTCTAGTAAGTAATAGTAAATTTATATGTAGCAGTTTTTCATGGGGTACAATGTCATAATTTAATACTCATTTATAGATATATTCATTTGGTTCCTTGAAAGGAAAGACTAAACACTTGTCACACTTCTTCATACATGGTTAAAATTGCATTAAATGGAATTTCATTTTCACAGAAAAGACGTTAACAACCAATTGGTCTGATGAAGCTAACAACAGAAACGAAGCATACAGGTGTTGAATTAACATTATGCTGTCTATGAACTCACCTGGTCACATTACGCCAAAGACCACTGAAGCCGAGGACAATTTGAAGTGTTGAAGCAACAATCATTGCCCCCTGTATTCCTCGCATAATTTTCCTGAATTTCTGGTGACACGCATAAGATTATCAGTATTAAGTAGACTGACAATGCTGATGAATTGTTTGAATAACAGGCCTTCCTAATACGAGTACTAAGACATGCTGAAAAAAACCTGAACGCAATTTGCATATGTTATTTCTATGTGCATCCCTCTTCCCCCCCCCCCCCCCGACAAAGTCCTATTCTGATAAATTTCACTAGTCATCTATATAATGCAACAGTGTTTTACACTGCCTACAATTTATCATGCAAGTTGGCAACTGCGGATAATGAGAAAACAATCACACATTTCAAATGTCTTCATGCGTCAATTTATATTCAAGCGATGGTCTTCAAGAGTTGCAAAACAAGAAATAAACCCACTTATATGTTGCTCAAATCCTAATTTCAGTGCCTGCTAAATTGCAAGTGTGACCGGATATCAATAGCAGAAAGAGATAAGTTTTTGTAGACAAACCGTTATAGGGTCTACAATATTACTGTATCGACCAGCCAAGATTATAGAAATTGTGGGTGCAACGAAAGTATAGGACCCTCCAATCACAGTTGGTAATCTTGTTCCGAAAGTTGTCTGCAGTAGTGTGTTCAAACCAGCGACAAAGAGCAATGTCTGAATCACTTGAGCTTTCTCTTCCTATCAGAACAATAACAAAAAAATTGAAAAAGTACGAGAGGTTAGATATTGAACAATCAAAAGAACACCATGTTAGAAGCAAGTTTAACCAAGGAATCTAACTTCATTATCATTTACTTTATCCTAGTGACCAACCTTTCCTCCTCCCATCTGAGGAACAAGAGCACTGGGGATGAGCACTGTTGTACCAAGCATCACAATGTAGTGCTGGAAACCAAGAAGGATAGCCTCAGCTGCAAAATAATACAGTAACAAAATATCAATAGTGGAATTGCAGACATTATACCAAATGGATATAGTAAATTGAAATAACAGTAAAGAAAGAAAAAACGATCATCGGTGGATAAACCCTCAGCTGAAGGCAAAAGACTCAAGGTCATAACATTACAAAAAGGATGAACTGAAGATGCTCAATAATTGAGACAGTCCCAAATTTTCATAAAAACAAATTATACTCAAGAATCATCTACACAGAAAGTGAAGAAGGCATTTATTCTAGAAGTAGTTGCAAAAGGCCAGGAGGGAGATGAATCCCACAGCTCATAGATAGTATAAACCCAGAAATGTAGAAAAAACATCTGAGTTCCCCAACAATTATGGACTAACACCTTCAAAATACAAAAAAGGTTAACAAAAAGGCAAAAATAGTTTATCCTTGAGATAATTAAAGGAAAGAAGCTGTCCACCAAAAATAAACAAGAGTGTTAACAAAGAAAAATAGAAAAAAGAACACATAAAAAAGCACACTTTTAGTAGAAAAAGGAAAGCAAATGCAAAAAGAGACATAATACATGAATAAGCAAGCAAGAAACCCTTAATCACACACCACTCAATAATCCCTACTATAAATCACATGCAGAAAATCTTACATAAGCATACTTTCCATATAAACCAAAGTGAGAAAATAGCATGTAACCCAAGAATTAAAACAAAAGAACAGCATGAGATTAGAGAGAGACTCACGCCATGGGGGAGGACTGGTAATGCAGTAAGAGACATTTGGTAGCTGATCCTTTGGTGGGTGTGGTGCTGGCTCATCTGCCTTGGCTGGTGCTGCTCCTCCTGCCATATCTTTCTCTCTCTAAAAATGGGGAAAATGAAAATAAATTAGTGGGAAATTTGCAAAATTTAACCAAAACCCAGATCCAGAAATTCCTTTTCAGACACTCAAACAAGCAGCTCAAGAGCTAGTAGCAGAAAACCAAAAACCCAGAATTTCACTACCCCAGAAAGTTCCACAAAGCCAGTAACTCTAAAAAGACAACCGACATGTATCAAAGGGAACAAACCCACATGTACATCCACTACAATAGCTTGGCCCAAAAATCCCTAAAGTCAAATAACTAAAGAAAAAAAAAAAAGCTGTAAAAAGACACTAGAAATCAAAAAACTGAGAACTTTGAAATAGTGAAAATTAATTGTGAAGAATGTAGTAAGAGAGTAAAGCTAGTAGCACTTTTTAGTAACTTTAAAGAAGCAATTTCAAGTGGGTAATGAAGAAAGTAAAGGGAAGTCAATAAATTTATGGTACCCCACCTGATATTTTCACCAAAAATTAGTTCTTTTGGTGCAAATCTTAAGCTTTGCCCAGAAAAGAACTTGTTTCAGGCAAAAATGTCACAAAATAAGCAACTCAAAGAGGTTTCTTCTTCTCAGCTCAGGTGAGCACATAAACTCACACTCTCTCACTCTCTCTGTGTTTCTCTCTCTATGTTTCTCTCTCTTCCCTTGTGATTTTACACATTTCTTGAATGCCCATTTTTACTGAATTTGCTAATTAGATTCCCATTTTTATTTTATTTTTTACTTTTTTGTATTTTGATGACTTTGAACAACTTTCACCCAAAAACCAATAAAGCGCCGCTCTCCCGCGAAAACGACGCCGTATTAATGTACTGAAGGTGGGTAGTTGAGGAAATGACAGTCTTGCCCTTTGACAGAAGTGTTTAACAAACTCAATTATTTGACATTACTCAGCAAAATCTTGACCCTTTTGTCTGCAACTTTCTTCAGTTCGTACCATTTTTGGTCCACAAAAGAATATAATGGGTAATATTAAAAAAAATAACAAAAAATATTAACAATTTAATAGTCAATGGGAGTAGTTTTGCACTCTTATCACTGAAGTAAGGTTGAGTATTGATTGGTGTGAAGTTATGAATGAATAAAATAATTATTGCGAGCACTTTTACAGTTTCACCTCTTTTACGGGGCCAACTGCACATAATCACTCGGCATATATAGGACTAGTATTGTATAGCACGCGATGCGTGCATTATGTAAACTATATTGATATTAGATTGGTATACTATGTTTAGATGGTTTTTTGGTAGGTAATTTTCATATGAAATATAAAAAAAAAGTGAAAATAGGCAAGAGAGAGAAAGATAGAGGTTACCAAATTTTGGAAGTGAGGAAGTTTCAATAGGGTAGTTATTGACTCGTGTTTATAATTGGTGATGTAAAATGGTGGAAAATGAGGGGTAGAATTGACAAATCAAAATGTTGACACCAACTACTCATGAGTTGGCTTAATATATAGAGATAAGGGTGAACATATGGTTAAAAATAATAAAAGAAAAAAAAAAGAAATGTAATGGAGAATGCAAATTCTTGTGTACAACCGTCTAACCATTAGACGACCAAATACAAAGGTGACTTTTTGCAACTTATGGGTTACTGCTAGCGACTTAGGAGTGACTTTTTAAAATTTGATATATTTTTATGAAATTAACTTAATATGTAAAATGACACATTTAAGTTGCTAAAAGTAACCTTTAAATTGAAAAAAGTAGCCCCTGAATTTGTCGTCTAACCGTTAGACGATTACGTAAGAGTGTTACTCAAGGGGAATATTGAAAACTAAAAATATTAATAATTTAATAGCCAGTAGAAGTACAGAAAAATAAAATAATAATCAAAGTTACCTAGAAAATCAACATAATCTTGTTCATTCTTCATTCCTTAATTCGTGGTTGGTGCCCATGAATCAATCCAGATCAGGTACAACTTGACAAATGTGAGAATCAAGCTAAATCCAATGGCAACATCAAAGTTTCATGTGATTTGTTTTGATATTTAATGGGTATTTGGTGAATGTGGCGTAATTTTCGTGCATTTAAGAATTGTGGGTTGCCCAATTGTTGGCATTTCTTGATGGTGATTATTGGTGTTTTTTTTAATGTTTATGATTTGATTATACTAACAAAGTTAACCATATGGTTCACGGAAAGAAAAATCAGGATGAATTATTGGATCTATAGGGAATTTAAAGAATGTTTAGTTTCTGGTTTGGTTGTCAAATGTCACTTTCATCTCTATTTTGGGGGTAACATTTTGGTACAAACATAAGGATTCAAATATGAAAACTGATTGGAAACAGAAATGTGATTGATCATGATTTTATATTGGTTAATGTTCCCTCTTATACGAATAATCACTTTGATAATATTATATAAGGTGTGTTTATTTTAATTGAAATGACTTGATCTAAATCTTATTTATTTTATGAAAATGGGACGTGAGGGAACGGAATTATAGAAATGAGAAATGTGAAATGTCACTTCTCAAACCTAAAGTTATCTTTAATATCATCAATAACAGTACATACTTAGAGTTAGGGCCTGTTCTTTTCGACTGAAACTGACTAAAACTGAACTTATTAGAACTAAACTGAACTGAATTTATTTGAACTTTAGGTGAATGAACTGAATTGAAACTTATCTACATAAGTTGAAAAGAACATGCCCTTAACACAGGCAATAGATAAAGAAATTAGCATAATGTAATTGTACTTTTGGGATTGTAGAGGTCAATTAGTGGAAAAGTTGCTCTTCCCACTATTGATAATCATATATATTCAAGGTAGCAAAGATTTTTTTTTTTTTCTTTTTTTGATTAGAAGTAGAGCAAGGGTTCAAAGAATTGATGTGATAATGACTTTTTAAATTGACTTTATTTTCCTCATATTAGTAATTATATATCTAAAAACTCATTAACATGTCATTTTCCATGACTGAGGTGTCACTATATTAAGAATATTGCTCCCATGTTATTCTCGACTGCTAGCTAAATCACAAGATGATAGATAGGACACATTTTCACAAACGCAAATTCTTGTGTTTAAATGTACAATCGTTAGACGATCCAATATAAACGCAAATTCTTGTATGTTCTACTATGTGTAATTGTGTAAATGAGGTCAGAAGTACACTATGATTGTATAGTTGTATTACGTAATTTACTCCAAGCATTTTTAGTCCTAGCAAATGATAGGGTAGCTAACTTCAATCCTTCCTAAACGGTGGGGAGTTCGGTCTACACTAATAGAATTTAGACTATCAACGACAACCTAACCACTACAGCAGTAAACGCTCGTCATAGTTGATCATTTGCGACGAATAATGCCGTCGTAATTGACCATTCGTAACGTAAAATACCTTAAAAAACTGTCATAAAGTACAACTACGACGACATTCTTTTGGGACGAAAATTCCTGTCGTAGTTGGCCTTTCACGATGAGAAATACCGTTGCAAAAAAATGTATTTTCTTGTAGTGAGCTTTGATGCTTTTGAATTAGACGCAATTTTAATAAAATATTATTACTTATTTTTTTTTTTTTTAAAAAAAAAAAACTTGTATGCTCCACCTCCACACTTGTTAGTAGGATTAAATAAATAAAATCGGTTTGTTCCTCTTAACATGGGTGTTTGAGACATGCATTATTGGCATTTATATCCTGGTTTGTTAGTTTTCCCACAAAACCATGAATCCACATATATATATGCATGAATGATTCGTTCAATAATTCATCATCAATTTGTTTTTGATGATGAATCATTGAATTGGAATTAAATTCAAGTTAGGTATTATGAATTGAAAACTACTCATGTTGGGCTCCCTCTGTCATCATGTGAAAGGGGTGAAAAGCCAAAAGAAAAAAAGATTCCCTCAAAGAAAAAGAAAAAAAAAAACAATTATTATTAGTTAATGAGTAAAACTTAAAAAGGGGACATAGAGCCAAAGGCATAATCTTCAGAATCCAACCTCTCTTCTTTTTCTTATCCTGACACTTTTTTGGACATCAACTTGTTTTTGCTCATCATCTTGAGGTAAATTGTCCCCATTATTATCACCAAACCAAACCCACCTTCAAATAAATATCAAGAGAAGTTTTTAATCAAAGATACCTGTGAGAGGTCAAATAAATTACTACTACTATCACTAAGTTACTGAATTATACAGTATCTGACTGTGTGCGCATATTGCATGTTAAATCACCGCTTTTAACATGATTTTTGTTTCATGCACATAATTAAGTACTACTCCATGAAAGCCTAATAACTAACCTTCATATTGTAGGAAGCAACCCACTGTTTCCAAATCTTCTACAGAGGCGGAATAATATATAATATCGCGATGTAGCTTATACGGTTTATGAGACAATATGGATCAAACACCTCTTCGTAGATCTTGGTCTTATTCACAAACTGTTCTAAATAATCTTAGTGCTACATATATGACTCGCAATACTGTTCTTCAATTATCATAGCAAACATATTAACGTGCGTTGAATTTCATTATGTACGAGAATTGTTTGCAGGGGTGGTTTAATTGTAAAATATTTAACTACAGAGTCACGAGTTGCAAACATTTTTACAAAAAGGTTGTCTTCATAACATTTTGAACAACATAGGACAATCTGTTTATCCCTAATAGTACCTCGTACAGATTGAGTGGGTGTATGAGGGTTAGAGGGTATATATGTAAATATACTTGTATTGTCAAATGTTATAAATATAACGTCAGGGCTCTCCGTTGGGGTGAGCTGCTTATCATATTTCACTCATACGACATGTGAAAACATAACATTTAGAATAGTGCATTCATTTCAACTTACTAATTTAGCGTTCAATTTAGTTCAAATTAGCATTCCAACTTATTTTTCACTCACATAAATCACACACTAGTATTCATTCAGTTTACTTCAAATCATTTTAATTGAAATGAACACATTTCAGATCTCAATAATTTTAATATGAGTGTAGTTAGTTAAAAAGTTATGATCCTTAAAATTACCAAATGTATGCAATTAGTTATTCCGAAGAATTGCATGAACACCCTAGATTAGAGATTCAACAGTACATAATATTACTACTAGCTTTGTATTATTTCTAGAAGGGTTGGGGGTGGGCGAACAATGGCATAGATTTGCATAATAAATGTACTCTCTATAACTTATTCTTTTTGCATAATAAATGTGTACTGTACTATAATTGGAACGTTGGTAAGATGAATGTGGTGAAGTCATAATGAATCAAAGTGAGAGAGGTGATTAATTAATTTAGATTTAATAAGAGAATGATTTGTTAATTAAGATTTATTAAGAGAATGATTCATTAACAAATAATTATAAGCAAGGAGTAACAGTACAGAATGTACGTACTAATACTAATACTAATACTAATACTAATAGTTTAAGAAGAGAGAGAAACTGAGAAAGAGAAGAAGTTTGTGAGAAAGAAGACAGGAGAGAGAACGTGGGTGTTGCTTTCAGTAGTTCTATTATACGAATACCCTAATCACCCACAAAATATGAGAGAGAGAGAGAGAAACTTATTTTAGTGGGCCGATAAAGTAGAGTGTGGGGGCCCAATTGGCCCATTTCAACTCAAGCTGGTTATTCTTTCTAGCACCCTCCCTCCTTTGTGATTATGGATTTTGTTCCTTCTTCTCTCTCTCTCTTGTATGTCCTGATCTGTTCATTTTCGTTATGAGTCGCGAAGATTAGTACAATGTACAACAGTACATGTACCTAGAGTGTGGTCTCAATAGAACGATAGGACAATACCTTACTGACATAACATACCAACATGACATACCGTGTTTTAGATGTACGGATAATATGTATTACAGTAATTCATTTTAACTGAAATGATTTAAAATGAACTAAATGAGCACAGAATAAATGGTGATATGTGAGGAAACAAAAGTAAAAGCATCCCAATCATAACACAAGATAATGCTAAAATAAACTTAATTGAAATGATTTGTAAGAGCATCTACCGCAAAAGGTTTTTAGATATGTTTTTGAGGGTAATATACTCCCAGAACATCCTCTCCCCATCGTGTCAAACCTAAAAACCTTAATTCTATAGTGGTAGTAATAATGAAATTGACAACATATAATTGTCCCTTAATTAGAAAGTCAAGGATGATAATCTCTTTAGAATAGACGGAAATCCACGAGATATTAAAAAAAAAAAAAAAAAAAAAGTCTCAAAGTGAGACGTACTAGACACAGAGAGTTGGGACCCCCTAATTAAAACAAGAGAAAATGACTACTAGTAGTAGTACAAATAAATTGCAAAAAAGAAAAATACAAGAATTTGCATTCTCGAATAACTCTCTTGTACAACTGTCTAATCATTAGACAACCTAATTTAAGGGTGACTTTTTGTGACGTAGGGGTTATTTTTAGTGAGTTACGGGCTACTTTATACAACTTGCCTCAATTCAGGAGTGACTTTTCGCAAGTTAGTGGTTACTTTTATTGATTTATGAGCTACATTTGTACTCCCTCCGTCCCTCACTTTCCTTAACATTGCACTATTCACACAAGAATTAAGGAGGA